>NQII01000624.1:60469-93001 GCA_002778355.1 Clitarchus hookeri | reverse complement strand
CTTTTTTTATCCCCTTGGAATTTTCCTCTTTTCCCTCAAAAACGGCCAAAATCGTCAGAATTTGCCTCAAAATTTTCCGAATTTCACTCCAAACTGGCAAAATGTTCACATAAAATGTGTTTTGCATAATTTCCGCCGATGACCCCACAATGTGGCTAAGTGACTCCTTTTTGGGGAGTGAGGAGTGGAGAGGTTATCCTGACATTCATGCTCTATCATTCCATGCCAGCACCATCCATCTTGCCTGAAGGATGTTCGAGTTTATTGCCCAATCATGCAACTTCTCTCATCATGCTCTGTCATTCTATCTTGGTTTTCTCATATTCCTTCTGGTCTCCTTTCACCTNCCGAATTTCACTCCAAACTGGCAAAATGTTCACATAAAATGTGTTTTGCATAATTTCCGCCGATGACCCCACAATGCGGCTAAGTGACTCCTTTTTGGGGAGTGAGGAGTGGAGAGGTTATCCTGACATTCATGCTCTATCATTCCATGCCAGCACCATCCATCTTGCCTGAAGGATGTTCGAGTTTATTGCCCCATCATGCAACTTCTCTCATCATGCTCTGTCATTCTATCTTGGTTTTCTCATATTCCTTCTGGTCTCCTTTCACCTNAATCATGCAACTTCTCTCATCATGCTCTGTCATTCTATCTTGGTTTTCTCATATTCCTTCTGGTCTCCTTTCACCTGGCAACTTGGCGGGTACGAGTCTCATGTTCTATCATTCCACCTTGGTTTTCTCATATTCCTTCTGATCTCCATTTACCTGGCATCCTGGTGGGGACAAGTCTCACGCTCTTTCATTCCACTTTGGTTTTCTCATATTCCTTCGGGTCTCCTTTCACCTGGCGGTTACAAGTCTCATGCTGTATCATTCCACCTTGTTTTTGTCATATTCCTTCTGGTCTCCTTTCACCTGGCATCCTTGCGAGGACAAGTCTCATGCTCCGTCATTCCACCTGCACGACACGGAGCGTAGCATGCCCACGCACGCTAGCCTAGAGTCGCGCCTCACGCATGCGTCAAGTACGCCCTTAGTCCAATTATAAGCACAGTTGGATGTAATTTCCGAACCATTAAAATACAGCTACAAAATTGATAACATAGGCATAATCCCTAACAAGGAAAATGGACGCAGGGTCAAGTATGCCCTAAGCCTACTTATAATCATTTAAGATATAATCACCAAAGTCATAGCATAGACATCACCCCCGATCATTAATGCCCTATGTCTACTTATAAGCATAGTTGGCTGTACTTTCCTATTCGTTAAAGATAAAACCACCAAATTTATAATATAGGCATCCCCAGCAACGAAAAGGACAGCAGGGTCAAGTATGTTCTAAGTGCATATATAGGCATAGTTGAATGTAATTTCCAAATCGTTTAAAATATAGTCAACGAATCCATAACATAGGCATAAGCCCCGACCACGAAAAGGATAGCAGTCAAGTATGCCCTAAGAACTCTTATATAAGCATAGTTTACTTTATTTCCGAACTGTTTAATACTCAACCACCAAATTCACAATATAGACATTACCCTCCGAAAGCGAAAATTGCTGTAGGGTCAAGTATGCCATAAGTGCAATTATTTAAGTGGAGTTGACTGTAATTTCCAAGCTGTTTAAGATACAACCACTAAATTCATAACATAGGTATCATCCCCCACGACGAAAATGACCGCATGGTAAGTAGGCCCTAAACCTACTTACAGTATGAGCATAGTTAGTTTAATTTCCGAACCATTTTTTGATATAGTCAACAAATTCATAAGATAGTCATCGCCCCCGACGATGAACAGGACCGCAGAGTCATGCGTGCTCTAAGCCCACTTATAAGCATTGTTACCCGACATTTCCCACCCACCGAAGCTATAGGCATCAAATTCATATCATAAACATAACCTCTTATGATGAACAGGTTGGTAGGGTCAAGTAAACTTTCAGACATCCTATAAGCATAGTCGACCGAAATTTCCCATCCACCGAAGCTATAGCCCACAAATTCATAACATAGACATCGCCGCCGACAACGAACAGGACGGTATTGTTAATTATGCCCTAAACCCTCGTACAAATATAGTTGACTACCATTTCCCACCTACTGGCGCTATAGTCCCCAAATTCATAACGTAGGTATCACTTTCGACGACGAAAAGGACCGTGGTATCAAGTACACCTTTGGACTTTGTATAAGCATAGTTGGCTGCCATTTCCCACCCACAGAAGCGATAGTCACCAAATTCATTTCATATGCATCACATCCGATGACAAATAGGGTGGTAGGGACAAGTGCACTTTAAGTCATCTTATAAGCATGATGAGAGAAGTTACATGATGGGGCAATTAACTCAGAACTTTCTTCTGGTAAGATGGATGGTGCTGGCATGGAATGATAAAGCGTGAATGTCAGGGTAACCCCTCCACCCTTACTCATCATTCCCCAAAATAGAGTAGCTTAGCCACATTGTAAGGTCATTGCCGGAAATTGTGCAAAAGTCAGTCGCATTGTGCAAAACATGTTTTTGTGAAAAATTTTGTTGGTTTGGAGGGAAATTCGGGAATTTTGAGGCACATTCTAACGATTTTAGCCGTTTTTGAGGACAAAAGAGGGGGGAATGGCCGAGTGACGTCATCCAAGATGGTGGTTGCCGTGTCACCAGCCCCTGGCGCAGAACGAACTATTTCCTACTACTAAGGTTGTTAAGAGGAATCCCTGGTATAGTCTATTCGTGGTTTCTTCACGCTTTTTAATCAAAACTTTGATAAATCAGCCCATGTATCATGTGATTGGTTGTTTCCAAAATACGTTATGCATCACAAGCGTTTTATACCTCTGTCAACATAGAAATACCTTTTTTTTTATTATTAAATTTAACTTCTACTTATATTTTTTCTATAAACTATACAATAATTCATTTATAGTTAATATGAATAACAGGAAGAAAATATGCGCATTGACAATAATACCCAATAAGAAATAGTTCTTATGAAAAATATTATTACACTGCTTGCGCACGAATGTGGTGCGCTGTCCATTTAATGTAGTTTTCTGGGCTTAGTAAAGCTTTGCATGAGGCGGAGGAATATCTGGGAAGTAGAACTTTAGCAGGTCTTCAGAAATGTTGGAAGTAGCCGTGAATGGACTATAAACAATACTAAACGCCTCAAGGTCACATCTGGCAGTAAGAAAGTATTGCGACGGTAATAGGAAGTACTGTACGTATCGTACCATAAGCAGGCTTCGCACGTGTCCCGTTTCTTCAGAATTTTAAGCGGTGGCTATAATGTTTTAATTCGGCGATCTCTTCAGAAAAGGCGCAGTTTTGTCGCTATAGTTTGACTCTTCCATTCAAAGTGTCCTATATCTGGGACGTCGCACAGAAAGTAGTCTTAATGGTCTGAACTGTACACTGCAAAAAACAGCGTCCAATTTGGGAAGTCCCTCGTGTGTGGCAGGTATTACTTGCTGTTCCGTAGTCTAATAAACTGCTGCTGCCAATTTACATGAAGCATAAACAGATTTCATGGGTCTCGATTTATGACAGAGTGTAATACCAACAGCAATACAGTTTAGAACAAGAACATTTTTTTGTTGCAACACCTAACAAACTTCATATTAATCTGTGACTGAAATGGTTAGAACACTGTTCTACAGGAGAATATCGTAATCAGAGGCATGCTTGCAGTGATTTTTGCTGACATTGCCACTTTTCAACGAACACATTTGCGTTTCAGTAACCAAATTTATAAATCGGCAACCAAATATCAATTTCCGTTCCCGTCCCGAAAAAAAAATTCCATTAAAATACTTTACAAATTTTTTTAAAAAATTAGAAAAGACGCCATTTTTTACAATAAGACTCATATTGCCAACTAGAAAGGCAATATGCCAGTTGATAGCATGTTTACGAAGCTATTGATTCACAAATGTGCATGACAGTTCCAGACCTGGTGCACAAAGGAAATGGTTATATTTCATTTCTTATGCAGGCGCGTGGGGCAACAACCAGAGGAAGAGTATCAAATTTTCTACGAAGTGCTTTATTTCAAATGAAGGAACATTTTTGCTGCAGAAACAAAGAAATGTCGCTAGTTATGAATTTATATTAAAGAACCGATGACAGTGTAGCTACTAGCAGAATTTTTTTCAATGTTATGCACATCTTCACGGTCGCAAAACCAAATATTTTAAAGAAAAGCTCAAATTACCAATCATATTAAATTTTAAATCGCTGTCCGTTTTCAATACATCATCACAATCTGTTAAACTAAATATCTGTTTTATCTGTAAAGACGACCAAAACATTAAAACATACCAACACTGTCAACTGACGTCTTACGTCGTGTCATACTCATCGCGAAATTTCTTCGGCTTAAACACAATACGTAAGTATTCAATTGTGAATCAATGTCACGCAAGGCTTTATGTTCCCGTGGATGTTCTACTGCTACGTCCCACGCTCTGTGCATGTGTTTTCTTTTTAATTCAAACCAACCCTTTCGTTACTTTACGTCCCTGCAGCTGCCCACACGCGTAGCGCGTATTGAATGGCGGTCATTAAGGCGCTCGCCTACCTGTCGCTCGAACTGCGTTGCAGCATATTTCAAACACGCGTTTTTTTACGAGGCTAATGAAACGCGTTCCCAATGCGTTACCCCAGACGTGGCCGTAGGTGGCCACAACACTTGCATCAGAAACGCAGCTCCTTGATTGGCTGTGTTGTTTTGCTTCATGCTTCTCCTTACCTCCCTAACTATTTAATTTTGTAGGTGATGGTTGCGCATATTCAGCATGTCCTGATTTTCCGGTGAAATTCTGTCCGAGAAGGTTCAAAAAATAAAAGATAGTATTTGCTGCGAGTACATCACTAACTGTATTTCTTATATGCAAGGATCGTTTTTTTTTTTGTAATAAATATAAATGTTACATTAAGGTTTTTAAAAAATAAAACACACATTCTATTATTCTCTGCTTTGGCCCTATCCTCTGGCACATTGCACTCATTAGTCTTGGACGCCGGCTGGTGAGTTGGAGTGTCCGCATTTTGGTATTTCTAGCCAGCCTTAAAAAGACTCCATGACGAGTGCCAAGACAGTCATAATTCGCAAAACGTTGAAATTTTTGTGAACTGGGCCCATAGTGATTGGTGGTGTTCATTTCCATCTATATACAATATTGTATATTATGTAGTTCAGCCATATGTTACTATGTAGTACCGCACACAGATATTTTCAAGCCAAAAAAATCGAATTTCTCTAACAACGGAACATATTTATTGATACTGAAATGACTAAAAGTAGGTTTATTTATTTTGGTTACATACTTTTGCAACATTCATGCGCATATTAATAAAGAAATTTTTGCATATTTCTAACATTTTTTTAAATAAATGCATGAACTTTTATTTGACGATTACACATATGTCAAACTGTAGCCCACGGCTTTAGTTTACTTTTTAAATTTTCTCAGTAGTACATTTCAGTTAGTATTTCTTATTTAACTGCAGCAAAACAAAAAAATTTCGCATTTGACATCCAATTAACAAAAAAATATAATATGTAATTATTTTTTAATCTAGGAAAATGTCATCACAATACAATAGTTGAACAATATTTGGTACAATTTTATAAAATAATTAATTTTTCGGTCTGGTAGTAAAGCTTCGCTTGGAATTCAACTGGTAAGGTATATACGGGTCTACGTAATATGCATTTCAGATAATCTGCGAGCATTAGCAGCCCCACGAGGAAAGGGGGCATCACTCGCAGTCCCTTGGAATACATTAAACGGAGCAGATTAGATCCCACCACATTACGTAAAGAATAACAGAAAACATTGTCCGTGGTGATTACTTTCCGCTCATACTTAATATGTTCAAAGCCATCCATTACTGCCTACAAGAGTTCACCACTACCGCTTCTGCTTCCACTGTTAGGACTGCACAGATTTCATACGCGTGCCTAGACATTTCCCTTCACCGCCCCACCTTTTTCTATGCACTAAATTCCATGTATAATCGTAGACTAAAACGAGAGTTGTATTCATATCTATATGTGTATATATACACACATGCATACGTTGTGATTTTTGTGTACCATTAAAAGTTTTTTGAACTCATCTTACCTGCAGTTCAAATGGAATTGTTAAAAAAAATTATTTTGTTGAAAGTACAGCGATTGGTGGTGCCATTTGGACGTTTCGTTACCCACGCACTGCGCAACATGTGGTGTGAACATTGTTATAGGCTATTCACGGTAAAGTGAGCATTTTTGAAAGGCCTCTCGTTTTGAATAATAATCAATAAATATATTTTACTTTAGCCCCGGACGTTAATTTCCGATTGCGGTAGAATATGCACGCTGTGTTTAATACTTGCATGGCAATATTTATTTAAAGAGGTGGTTGCAGGATGAAAAATGACTGAAATAAAAAAGTAAACAGGGCCTCAAAAGTGCTCACTTTACCGTGAACAGCCTATACGATCCCTCTGCCATATGCGTCAGTGTAACTCTTGTGTCACGCTATTACCGGTCTATCTGACCATGAACGTGCAATGTTTGGAGGTGGATTGTTTAATATGGAGACAAAAATCGTTTACTGTTGTGTGTTTCGAAAATGATATCTACAAACATGACTTGCATATGCTGTACTGAGAAAATGGCGATGAACTGGCTTCAAGTAAAAATCTGACAAAGCAAACATCGGATACGCCAAATAAACCAATTCATGAAATGCCAATTGCATTTGTAGATTGTGCGGTCCCTTGAAAACATGCACTTTTAAAAATTCTTGATCTGTAAATTATTTCCTAGTATGTATCGCAAACTAATATTTATTACCCTTAATGATTGTCGTAGATGTTGTGCTATGACAAGTAATTTCAACAAACTTCAAATGGGCACGAACTCTAGCACAAAGCACCCTTGTTCAAAGGTCGATTGTTTGTGACAGCAGTACTCGGTCGATGACAAATAAGTCGGCGAAATTTCCCATATCGAATGCCTACATTAGTTGGGAGCCAGGGCCCACCTGGCCCACACACCATGTGCACGCCAATGGATAATTACGTAGATACTTCGAAATGTGGGAACTAATTTACCTTCTCGCAGTGCTGAACTTATTGAGGAGTTAATATTTCCATATCAGTTAGTAGGATGAATTCGGCACTGTGTTTCATGTTACCTACCTTCTTCTCCCCCCCCCCTTACTATCCAAACAACATACTTTCTTTTCTATGAGACCTATAGGGACCTATAGCAGGTATGTTGGCAACGGTAGCCCGTGCTTACAGGAGTGCCGCGCCTCGTAGTATAAAAACGTGCTATTGTCTGCTTATGTGGAGAGTTTCGGAATAATGTACTGCATGTTATACTGCAGAATCGTACGAAGCATGTGTTCTTCATGTTTGAATTCACACTGGAAATTATTTCCAAGTAAAAGTTTTTTTTTTTGTGTGTGTGTTTTTATGATCCTGCTGTGCAACGCAATTTTCTCGCCGGGTACGGTTTCCTTCTGGTTGTATGGAAGCACAAATAATTTGTGTGTGTGGAGAGGGGATGGGGTTATAACGGACCTTAACTAAACACATTTCACCAGTAAAAATGTAATAAAAAAAAATGTTCGCCGTCTAACCAGGCATCGCGATTACCAGCTTGCGTTTTCTTATTTACGACTGCAGTAACATTCGCTCGGCAACGCAAGAAAATAAACTGTTGGTTGTGAAAGCGCGCATACACGCGCCCGTGTTTCATTTGTAAGAAGGTGAACCATTATACACACTTACACTCGCAAGAAATTACACAGCGTGTGACTTTTGGCATTCTGCAATGCTGCGCGTTATTTGGGTTTATGCATTGCTTCAGAACCAGCGAAACCTGCTAGGAACCTGCGATAAGACATCGCCTTAAGACACGCGAGGAAATGATACATCTCTAAATAGTATAAAAGAAAGTCGCTTATCCGCGTCAGTCTGTGTATTCGCTTATTACTTCTAAACTACGTGATGGATTTTGATGCGGTTTTCAACATCATTGAGAGAATTTCTATAGGAAGGTTTTGGTGTATAATGCATTTATATTTAATGTAAGGATAGTAGAGAAATGTCGATGTCTGTCGTAAAAAACATATTTTCGGGCGCTTTCATGGCTTGCGCTGACTAATCCATAAGAGATACATCAAATTGATACAACAGAATTGTAACTGTCAAAAAAGTCTACAGAAAAGTCCGCGATAGCATATGTTTATATTTTAAGGGTGACCTACAGTAACAATTTTTGTCTTTCAAAGTATCGCTGTAAAAACTAAATTGTTACCGGGCGAAGCCGGGCCGGTTCGCTAGTTGTATATAATTTGGTAAATGTGTTTTTGTAAGCTGGCCTTAGTTTCCGGACGTTAAAAAAAAGTCGAAAATTATAGTTTACGAATTACCCGTTTGTTGAGATTGTTGAAACAATCCTCCGGTGTATCAGAGCAATTTGACCTGATCACGAGGTTTATGAATCCCGCTTGAAATTGAAAGGGAGGTTGTAAAGCTGGTTATGCGGAAATTAAGTGGTTAAATACCTACGTTCTAATATAGTTTCCTAGCGTTTTCTTCACACTTTATGAATCAAAACTTTGAAAAAACATCCCATGTATGACCTGTTTGGTTGCTTCCTAAATATGTCGTGTATCGCAAGCGTTTTATACTTGTGTTAACATACAAGTACCGTATTTTTTGTTAATTACAGCTTTCACTTATATTTTATCCGTAAATGACAATATTTCATTTTTAACTAATATAAGCAAAGACAGAGAGAAATTAGGTGTGTTGGTAATGCCTAGTAAGAAATAGCTCTTATGCAAACTATTATTGCACTGAGTGCGCACGAATGCAGTGCGTTGGCCTCTGGTGTAATTTTCTAAGCTTTGTTTGTACGAGGCGGAGGGATATTCTAGAAGCCGAACTTTCGTAGGGCTTCAGGAAAGTTGGAAGTAATCGTGAATGGGCTATAGTATTAATGCGGCAGTGATACGAGCTGAAAACAAAAACTTGTACTTCAATAAGTTCAGCATCGAAGCGAGTCATGCAATTTGGATTAAAAGTGTACGAAGTCAGCTTAATTGTTAAGAGCGAATGGTTATTGTAGTTCACAATATTTTTAACGTCATACCAGCACTTATATATTACGCCTTGCCTGAAATCAACAGACGTTTTACATAACATATTCTTCGATTGCCCTAAGATTTTTCGAGGAGGCTAAATTCACAGTAATTTTCGTTCTAGGGAGAGAACTCTTGGTGGTCCATTTATTGTCGGCTTTGCGAGGCAATTTTCTTTCCAGGTTGTATATTATTCTGTCACGCTGTTATCTATAATTTACTGGCTAAGACACGCTGGGAGCTTGTAAGAAGGCTTGTGCGCCGAAAGAACAATAACACATAAAGATAAGTGCTTGAATTCAACCTTCACACGAAATGGATTGCCGAAACAAAAATTCTTTCATATAACGAATGATACAGTTATACAGTTCGTCACAGTAAATGTAATAGGGTTTTACAGGCACTAGTTGCCTGTTCATATTACAGTTTTTTCATCGTTAACATGAAAAAACTGTTGAAATAACGAATTTCAGTTCACCGTTTTATTCACTAAACTAATAAAAAAGTACATGGTTTCTAATAGCTGCATTAAAGAAAATATTAGAAAAGTTACTCATTATATTCTTGTTGCGATGTGCTGTAGAGAAAATGTAAAGAAATATGCTTTCTGACAACAGTTGTAGGTTTTTCCTATTTTCAGGTACTGTAGCGAAAGAAGTGGAAAACATATTTAATTTATTACACACATTATAAAATTCAAATATTTTCTGTTTATTCTTTTATAAATTTAGTTTATAATTTAACAACACATCAACAAATTAATTAATTCGCCGCTCCTTCGTACATTTTACCTCTCACACGAAAAGTATTACAGACTATAATTCTTCAACTTTGATGTTGAACAATGCAGAAAGTCATGACCAATATTTATCTATAAATTAAACCCTCCCCCCGCCCCAGGACCGCGGTGGTGTAGTGGTTAGACTACTTGCCTCCCATCTAGGTGAACCGGATTCTATTCCCGGCGTGGTGGCTGCCGGATTTTCGCACGTGTGAATCGTGCCGGACGGTGCCGCTGGTCTGCGGGTTTTCTCGGGGATCTCCCGTTTCCCCCCGCCATGGCACTCCGGCGCTACTCCAAACTCACCTCGTTTCACCCTCATCGGCTCTCAAGACCTCGATGTTAAGAGCCGTCCAGATCTCTCCACTCACTCACTCCTGGCGTGGTGTGCCGACTCAGGTGTTCGCAGATCGGGAGATGGTGGGTTTCGAGTCAAGTTTCTGTGGTACAGCGGAGTTGCAGCACAGAATAGGTTAAGCATGCAGAATTGAAATGGGGCGCCGGTTCCTTTGATGTGAGCGGTAAAGCCCTAGGCACAATAGGCGTTGGTGTTGGTAGCAGTTGAAGTACAGGGGGTATATGTGAGTTGGTACAATAGGCGGTTGATAGTTGGTCCTAAAATCATTTCAACTCGCGGTCTGTGGTTGGTGTTGGCGGTTGGTCAATCAAAATCTCACCAAATGAAAACAATACGACTTTTTTTTATAGCTACCTGGTGGCCCGATCGCGGAACATTTTACACCAACGCGCCAACCGTCTATTGTGCTAGGGGCTTAAGTTACCCGTTCACTGACAGGCTTCGCGAGGCTCGGGAAGCAAGTCTTTCTAGTCCGACTATGGCAATTGCGTGGCACGTGGGGGGATTTCTTACTGGTCGAGCTGCCGTCTGTCAGAAGAGTTAGTCTCCAGGTGCTGATTGGCCAACGACGCGACGCTCTGCCATAATGCCGATCAGTGACGTCATTTTGCTGGCGTGTGGGGCGGAACTTCGCGATGCACGCGCCCGTTTCCCTTCTGTTGTAAAATAATTGTCTGCAAAATCAGTGTTTGCACATATGCGCGTATCTCAATAAAGAAATAGTCTGGGAATACGACTTTTTTTCTAAGAAACGTAAAAAAAACTGTTACCTACAGATGCCACTTTTTTGTTATATCCTATTAAATACACCTAGGCAATGAGAAAAAAAAATGTAAGTTGTTAAAAACAACATTTTTATGGCTTCCCTGCGAAGTTTCTTAGAATGAAAAGAAAAAAGGACAAAGTGACATCTGTAGTTTATTCCATTGCCTTTCGTTGAGTGTAATAATATCCCACTGTTACATATCTAATTTGCGAGAAATTCATATAGTCTATTCGCGCTTTCTTCACACTTTTTTTATTATCAAAACTTGAAAAAATCAGCCCATGCAAGACGTGATTGGTTGTTTCCTTAATATGCCATGCATCACAAGTTTTTACAACTCGTGTTTACATAAAATTATCTCATTTTTTGTTAAAGTGAATTATTACTTATAGTCTACCTATAAATTGTACTATTTCATTGATAATTAATAGGAATAAAAACAGATAGAAAATAGTGGGTGTGTTGGCAACGTCTAGTAAGAAATAGTTCTTATGGAAACTTTCACAAGGAGTGCGTTTTCCCATTGGTGTAAATTTCTCGACTCGGTTAAGCTTCGTTTGCATAAAACGGAGGAATATGCTGGAAGTAGAAGTTTAGCAGGTTTCAGAGAAGTTGGAAGTAATCATAATCATAAATGGACTATACCCCAGAACGCATAACGCAGCTTTTGGAGAAGCCCGTTGAAAAATATTTCTCTCTCTCTCTCTCTCTCTCTCTCTCTCTCTCTCTTTCTCTCTATTTCTGTGTGGCGCTCCCTCCCCGCTATCAACACACACGAAGTAAAAAAAAAGTTGGTCGGCCACCAGCGTTGCCAAACATACTATAATTTTGGTATTTGCGCCAGATTTTCTCTCTTGGTACCAGGTACCAGATTTTTCTCATTCTGGTATGCATATATACCAGATTTTTCTTGGTTACAAAAATTTGCTAAATTTACCGATAACGAGAAATTATCGGATAATTTAAATTATTTTGTTAGCTAAAATAAAAATTATTGCATGTCACAACTGCTTAAGCGTATTTTATGTTGTATTGTAAGTTTGTTGCCATACGTGGTGTTAAATCAGATATAAAGGCATTTAAAAATTATGTATGTAGTATTTTTTAGTCTGTGACTGAAAACGTTTAAAGTGAATTAAAATATTGTAAAATGAATGCCGGTTAAAAAAAAAACCTGGGTTTCCTAAGAAAAAATAATGTAGGCCTAGATACAAAATTAAACCAATAACAATCCAAAATCCCTAATAAAATATTTAACCTGTTTGAAAATTATGGACATTTTATTTGGGGTTTTTAATTACTGCAACGGAATTACAATATTTAGATGGTTGGGAGGGGGAGAGGTTTTTTATTAGAGTAGCAGAATTTTAGGGCCCAAGGTACTATAATTATATTTGCCTCATCTGGCAACACTCGCCACGTGGGCGACAGCTGCCTTATCTGACGATGGTCACTCGGCAGTCGTCGCCATTGATAGAGTCGGCGTGGGTCGAGCTCTGGGGGATCATCCTCTTTTTGCAGGGATTGGGGGGGGGTGACTGTCATGCCCTGCGCCATTTACAAGCCACGCCCGCCATCGCTGCGTCGCCATCGCAGTCCGCGCCAGCGTTGTCAACTCGGCGAACTTCCCGCTAAGTTTGGCGGAATTTAAAAACATTTAGCGCAGAAGTATTCATTTTAGCGGAATAGAATACCGTTTCAGAAATAGGATTTTTACATGTCAGAGTTTAAAAACTGTTGTAAATCTGTCACTAAAATAGAGTAAAAAATATAGAAAATGCTGTGTTATTATGATAAAACCCACTTATTGCTCTAAATTTAAAAATTATGAACGGATTTCTTTTTTAAGTCTTAATTATTTAATAAATTTTGTCTGACTTTTTGAATTTTTTTTTGTCTGCGTTTGGCGGGAATTTCAGCGAATTTTATGCGGACATTCGGCAGATTTTTGAAACTGGAATTGGCAACACTGGACTCCGCGCTCAACCATTCGCGACTGTGTTGTCAGGTCATGGGATTTGTCCCATTTCTTGGGAATTTTTCTAACGAAAATTGAATTGGGCGGCCCTTAGCCCTTTCAGTTACAGTGTCCTCTATCTTGGACGTTGCATATGAAGTGGCTTGAATGGTCTGCATTGTACACAGCATAACATACAGTCCAATGAGAAAGGTTCTGTACGTGTGGGGGACATCGTTTGCTGCTGACACTGCTCCGTAGCCTCATAAACCACTGCTGCCAGTAATACAAAGCACAGAGAAATTTCTATTGTTCCCGATGTAAGACAAAGGGTCGTGTGGACATCAGTACAGTTCCGAACAAAAAATTTGTTTGTTGCAACGTCTGAAATTTTATATTTATTTTTTAATGAAAGGGTTAAGGGTATCAGGCCTCGCCATCTTGGATTTTTTTATTTTCTGCTATTACCGGCAAACGTGGATTTTGGATGGATTTTCTCTGATGACATGGCATAGAGTATAACTTAATACGTTTTCTGAAATCTGTTCTGTTCGACTGCCGCAGCTATTATGAACTTTATAGTCGCTCCCACAAAATAATTAATTATTTTACCTCGGCTGTTACAAGTTGGATAATATCAAATACAGAGAAGCTGTAACAATTCAAGTACATTAAGAAAGGTATTATTCATTCTTTATCCTGCCAAAAATTGTAATGCACCTCCTGAAATAGAATTTGTTGTGAAATCTATTAAAACAATTTGACAGGGACTGACCTTTCTTAACGTCGAGGTCTTGAGAGCCGATGAGAGTGAAGCGAGGGGGAGTATGGTGCAGCGCCGGAATGCAAAGACGGGGGAAACGGGAGATCACCGAGAAAACATGCCGACCAGCGGCATCGTCCGGCACGATTCCCACAATCCGGGAGCGACCCCGCCGGGAATCGAACTCGGTTCGCCGAGGTGGAAGGCGAGTAGTCCAACCACTACACCACCGCGGCCCCAGGTCACTAGGAGTCTACATCTTGCCAGTCGTGCACACGTCACAAAACAGTTGCGTATAGAGGTCGCTTCACTATCAATTCCATGTACGTAAGAGATGTCTAAATAGAACTTTTACAAAAATGTGTTGTTCATAGTGAATGTATACGTGTTGCGTACAACCATTCACGCACAACTAGAAATAAACTTGATTTTAGCAAAGTAGTAATTTATTAACAAATAAAATTTCATATCATTTGCATCCTTATTCCGCCAGTACTTACAGCACAGGATTTGTCAATAATACAACACAAAATATGATAATACAATACAAAATTAGAATACAGTTGAGTATTAAATATACAGTACATTAAGAAGTTTGTTTAAATATGTGAAGCAAAATAAAAATGATATTCTATTAAATGCAAAAAATAACTTCTAATTATTCTTTTCTCGTTCTATTATATAGGCTGAACACCTTGCATACACGAGACGAAATAAAGTCCCACCATCGCCTACATGTCTATACATGGAGGGTTCTCCTGCACGACACGTAACACGATGGCCATGAACCGTTTCACAAAAACCCCTTATTTCATTCTAATATGTACACTTTCCTTATGTGCAGTTTTTCGTCGTCACTCGTCCTTAAATGTGTTAATTAGCTTGGCGTGCTAGGGAAAAGAAAACAAACCAAAGTGTCTTCACATGTTTTAACACATTAATTTAACTCAACATTTTATTGCAAGTTGCATCTTATCCATAAAACCTGACTGACTTATTATTACAGCGGAGTTTTAGCAGTTTATCAAAACTAACTCAAAGCGATATGCTGCGTTTAAGAAAATAAACGTATGTAGTTACATGCCAAAAAAAAAACCGCTCTCAATTGAGTTGTAGTTTTGTTTGTCTGAGCTTTCGATTAAATAAATTTTCTATAATGTAAAAATAAAACCAGTCATGTATAACAAGTTAAGAGAAGCTTCTCTACGAACTTCTCGTTTCCAACCAATTATAAAGTGACAGAAATCTTCACATATTTTTTTTAAATACGAGTAGAGATAAACGGGACATTCTGATTCAACACTGTAAGTTATAGTGTTTGAGGCACATACGTAGGTTATGTCGTTTTAAGTGTAAGGCGTGTTTGTGTGTAAATCTTTCCCTCATAACTATCATGTTTTTAAAGGGACCTCAGCAAGCAGGCACATAATAAAATGCGAATGAATAGGGAGAAGTAAATCATCGTGATTTTCAACTGAGAAGTGGCTTTCCAGGCACCTTGGCAATAAATACTCTTAAACTGATGTATTAATATCTTTCTTTGGGGCTTTTCACCTCGTGACTATAAAAATATGTAATTACTTGACATGCTTCTGGCATATAGCTGCACGTTAATTGTAAATATTTACTACGCAAATGCTGTGCTTCGTAACTTGAATGATGGCTCTGTCATAACAAATAGACTTATAAATTACTTTTCTAGGTTAGCATGTTTCTGCAAAGGGGCTCAAGTCGTAAAATGCAAGTCAGTTCATGTATTAGTCATACTGTAACTCATTACGACGTCGAATAACATTTTAGATCTGGCTGAAACTTGGTGTCAAATGATAGCCTGGTTATATTATTTCTATACTGCCACCGTGCTGATCCTTGGACGAATTATATGAATTTAAAATATTTTAAATTATTACTGTTCTGGTATTTTCAAAAGAATAATTAATTATTTTCGTGTCCACTTTGTCATGCAAAAATGTTGAGTGTACGCCATCAACAGGCTTGCGTTNTTCCACCTCCTGGTTTCGGTTTCTTTTTTTGTGCGTTCAGGGCACATAGCACTAATTTCTTGGCCGTTCGAAATATAATGTCTAAAATGTCGCCTTATTAAGCTGCGGCACAAAACTTTTGGTTGTGGGTATGCGAGTCCTCAAAGGCATGGGTGCATGTGTGGTTTTCAAATGTAAATTGATCCATTCCCCTTTTTTGCGTCCTAACCCTACAAGTTGGAGAGCACCCCTTAGTTTTAATAATCGCTAGGCGTGCTCTTCCTGGGAACGTACTTAACTTCCGCAAACTTTCCTTTATTTTATGTAAATCTGTAGGAAATTTTTAATGCGCTAGTTGAAAATAGCATTCGACTAGCGAGCTTGTAACTGACCGATATTTCATGTCGGTGAATGTGTGCGACAGGTCGCACACATCGTTGTCATTACTTAAAAATTAATTACAGAAAAATAAGCTGCATAACATGCTTTTCCGGGGAAGAGTAAATATTGTGTGGATTTACTTTGCCAATTTTTGAAGGCAAATTTTTTTTATAAGTTATTACGAAATTGGTTTATATCAGAAGCAAGTTATATTACTGCCTGGAAAACAATTGCATGCATACTTAATTGCGTAATTTTTTTTGAAGTATTGTAACAACTCGCCAGGGGAGTATTCGAATTCGTAAGTGATGGAGAGCTTACTAAAAATATAAGATCTGAATTGAATTTCTTAATGTATTTAAACTGCTATAAAAATACACATAGCTACTGTTTACAACATTAATCTATCTAGCTCTACTATTAACACTTATTACTCTCAGTTTGTTAACAGTATTAAGGAAAATTCTCAATTCTAATGCAAGTACACACTTCTTTCTTTGTTGCTAGTCACTTAATCCACACTTATTATTTTCACATACTCAATTTAATTGAAAAGTCAAAACGAATCTAGAAATGAACCATATGAATATAATCTGAGCGGGGCACAGATTTATTGTTTATGTTGCCAACTGCTCATAAATTTATATGGCTTACGATACAAATTAAAAATTGTAATTTAAAATCGTCAGCAGTTAAGCTTTTATAGCAGGCAAGCCAGGTATCGTATTTCTTGTACCTCGTGGCACTCCTATGACTTAAAACTTTGGCTGAAATCAAAATTTAAGCTTGAATAAAGCCTTGAAATTTGTTCAGCACGAATTTTGAAGTTAAAATCCTCACAATGTAAAAATTTATTTTAATTTGTTTTTATGAAACTACTAAACTATATATTACAAAGACCTAAAACACTTTGAAAACAGAAAAAAAAATTAATTGCTCCTGTGATATGTATTCACGTAATAGAAGATGTCATGACTTTTGAGTTGGTTAACTTTGCGTCATTAATGCAATAGAGAATTGTTATTAGCACTTCGGTAAATTAAAGTGTTTATTTTTAACGTACTTTTAGCCTATCTGTAAAAAAAAACCTTTGTGAGATGATTGTAAATAGTACGCGGGCATCGGACACATTTATCTTTCACGTAATGGGAATTTCGTGGACGCTTAATGCTGCATCGCATGGGGACGATGTAATTCAAATGTGTCGTTGCGAATGCGTTTCGAGTCGCTAAAATATTAGCGGCCAGAGCCATTCCATTCGCCTGGCACAACCGCGTGGTTAGTGTAGTTCGTTTTCCCTCCGCTACGCGGCGTCTGCTGTTATTAACGTGCCCTTGCGAAAGCTGGCTTTAAAGTTTTATCGATTGCCTTGGAATAAGTGCTTTATGGCCGACTTTATCCATCTGAAGTGCTATCTTTTTTTTTTGTACCAGATGTTTACTTTGGTAGAAAGCATTCTACGGGGAGAGGCATTTGAAACTATAGATTTGATATATTGTTTTACGCTCGCAGTTATATTGTGCACAAAAATTTGAAAATGGACGTACAGTTAAATGTTTTAATCCACAATATTGTGGAGGGGAAAAAAAAATCCTGCACCACAACCTGCAAAATTTTTGTAAATTTCACAAAAACAAATATATTTACAGCTACGTGCAATTTCTTATATATGTTACATATATTTTTACTATAACAGTGCTGATAAAAAAAAATTCTTCTCTCGTGCAGTCATAAAAGTACCCACGGAAATTTGAAAATAAATCCTTTGAGACCATTTCAAAATTGGCCTGACCCTCTTGTCACAAGTCACAAGTGACTTTTCAGATAAGTGAATTCCGTAACATCAATCCTCATCTGAAATTAATAAAAACCTTGACAATAAGCATTTTACTAGATTTTAGCGTTAATGCTACTACTTAATGGCACTTCCTACCGCTGGCAGCTGCGAAATGTAAAAAGGAAATCCCATGTTAAGGAAATTTAGCCTCAGTGCGTTAATTTTAAAGATAGGGATTTCAAACAAAATTTATTCTTCACAGATTTTTTAGAGGAATATCTCGACGGGCGTATTTTTCAATACAAATAAGCAGTATGTACTTTTTTTGTAAAACATAAATTTTAAAAATTCCTTGCCAACAGGCTCTACACGTTATGGAAACATCTACGCTGTAGGAAAATTCTCTTTAAAAAATTCGTGAAGAATAACATTTTGTTTGAAACGCCTGTCTTTAAAATTAACGCACTGAGGCGACATTTCCTTGACTTGGGATTTCCTAATTACATTTCGCAGCTGCCAGCAGGCAGGCAGTGCTCTTAATTATGTAGCAATGCAGTTGCTTCTCTTGTAAACGTGCAGACGTGACAGATTCACAAAAAATTTATTTGTGCTATTACAAAAGCTCTTCCGCTATATCCACAAAAAAATCGTTTACTGGTGGGAGTAGGAGTTTCCCGAATGTAGTGGGTTTGACCGCTACGTCGAGTGTTCAAAGGTCTCTGCGGAAAAATCTGTATAAACAACACAATAATAATTATAATATATTTAACGTTAATGTTAAATATTCCTCCTCTCCCGTGGAGAATGTCCAGTCACGTAGGCTGTTCACGGTACTGATCACTTTTCAAAGCCCTGCTTAAGATCTATTTGCATGTAGATTGTGTATTCTTCCATCATATGTAAAATAATGATTTTCATTGGCCTCGTCACTTTATGCATGCGTCGGTCGAGTCAAACAGTGAAATTATTATAAAAGTAAATATTTTATGTTTGTTTTTTCTTACACTTATAGGAACTACAAGATCAGAAAGCAAAATAAACCTTTCTAGTATTCACAAATGTTTGTGTATCACTTTTAATTCAACGCTAAGGCGTGGAACTACGTCTTGTCCGCCGTTTCCAACTGGGTGCATGCCAGTCAGTTTGCCCGTTAAAATACGTACGCAGGTAGGAACAGACCTTTTTTCAAAGTCTGATTTCAAAAGTGCTCACTTTACCGCGAATAGCCTTGAGCCTGTTTGTCAGACGTTGCTCTGGAAGAGGATTTAATGATTTACGCTGTAAACAGTTGAATACAGCGTCCAATGAGGCAAGTCTTACGTCGTGTGAAGACATAATTCGTTGTTGACAGCGTATTCCTCGGTCTCATAAACAGCAGTTGCCTTTAACATCAAACACAAATGCGTGTTTACTGGTTCTGACGTATGTCTCTACACTGTGCTGATATTTAACAGTTACAAACTATTCGCGTCTTGCGACGTCTAAAATATATTAAACTTTGAGGGACATAAATAAACCTCAAGTACCCGTATTTTTCGCGCCCCGGGATGGGCTAGATAACACGATAAGCCCAGTTTTGAGGCTCTAATCGACGTATCTCGTGGCATACCTCACACAGTAAACATATCTATCTTATCTGTCGTCCGGCGCAGAAATGTGGAATCGCACGTGAGCTGCTTCAACGAAAGTGTCCACTTCTTGCGAAGTGACGTAATGCTGGTGACGGATTTCTTACTCCCCGAGGAGAAACGGAAGATGATAGCGACGTTACGTCACGCAGCTCGGCCTGGTGTCGTGTGCAACCCCGCGCGCGCGTCGAGACGTGGCAAAGTCCAGAGGCCAAGTTCCAACCAGGAGGAGTAGCGGGCGTGGTTGGCTCGAAAGTCTGGCGGCAGTGTTGCCAACCGCACCCGGATTCGTCCTCAAGTAGCCTAATGCCAGGTCACATAGCTTGGAGCAGAATGGGCGTAGCTGAATATCGAAATGTAGCCAAATTTAGGTTCGAACTAGTTATCATTTTTTCGTGACGTATGCACTCGTGTATTGCGTTTAGTCTCTCTAACACCAACACTCCGGCCTTTCAACTTAAATTATCAACGCTCAATCAAAAGGCTTGGCGGAAGAAGGGCCTATCCCACATCTGCAACAATGCATGTATACATTAGGTGATGTAAAGCTATCATATTTTGTTATAAATCTCATTTTTATGTATGTGTGTGCTAGGCTCGTCCTACGTCAACTCTTCGATATATATCTCGCGAAGAAGGTTCTCATTGAATGGTGAAACAATATGTTCGCATTGTTTTGAACAAGACATGAATTTGTTCTTTGAAATATCTTATTAACAATACGTCACTAACTCGTTTAAAGATGAGTGCTAAATAAGAGGAATGATCGTATTATGGATAGTGGCGTGTAAATTCTTCAAGTTTGTAGAGTAGCATAATGGTGTTGTTTGTAGCCGAATTTCCGAACGTACGTGGCCGACTGCAGGTTGGCAGCACTGTTTGGCAGACTTCGCCTTCAGACGACGGCAAGTTGGCTCGCTGCGACGAACAAATCAGCGCCTCGAGAAACGACAGAACTCGCGATCCCGACGTTGGAACACTTTCTTCAAAATTTCCTGGAACCTCTCAGCCAGAAGTTCCGTCAAGCTTCAATATATGTCTTTTTTTCAGCCTGGAAAAATAATTTGTGTTGGTTTCCGCATGCAAAATGCAAGTTACTTGGTTGAACGTCATTTTTCTGAGTTCAGTTTACCTCGCGACTTCTTGCTTAATAATCCGAGTGACCACACAGCTAAAGACTGTTCACGATAAAGTGAGTGCTTCATCCTCTGAAAAATATCACTGCTCCTACCTGCACGCATTTTAACGGGCGAACTGAGTGGCATGAGCCCGGTAAAGTTGGTAACGACGGAGGGGAAGTAGTTCCATGCCTTAACGCTGAATTAAAAGTGTAAGGTAAACATTTTGCAAACTGAAATTATTTATTTTGCTTTCTTATGCGTCTAAGTGTAAGAATTGGCAGATATATAAAATATTCACTTTTATAATAATTTTACGTTTTCACTTGACCGGCACATGAATAAAGTGATCAGGCACATTGTAATACTAATTTTACATGCGGTGGTAGAATACAAAACTTTCATACAAGTAGATCTCTTAAGCAGGGCTTTTAGAAATGTTCAGTTTACCGTGAACAGCCTTAAATTTGATTCCAAGCTTTGTCATTCCGCAAGCGTGACTAAAGAGAGTTTACAAGTTTCTAATGTTTGGCTTCTACTTAAAAAAAAAAACTGCGTGATAAAAACGCCATTGTTTTGCGCTATTATTGTTGTATTTGTTATCGTTTTGCTCTGCTTAAGACTATTGTAAATTTTTATTTTGAAATGCAGATTGTACGAAGTTATTACTGTAATTACGCAAGATCTATGCATTACTAAAGGTGCTCAACTTACTTTCTGCCAACAGGCGTAGCCACGTAGTCTACGAGATGGAAGTGTGGTTGACCTCAAAAACCGCTTGTGCATACGAGGTGATAGCATGAGCGCGATAGCAGCAGTATTTCTCCCATTAAAGCAGTCGTTTATCTGGCACTATTTTCGCTTTTTAGGCTCGGGAAGTGCGGGAGCGATAAGGGCGATAAGTGCAGCCCATATCAAGTGCGTCAGCCTCTACGCGCGGAGCCCTGAGCTGGCCTGCTGTGTTCTCTTCGAGCTGCCTGTACCTGCCCAGGCCGCCGAACGGCGTGCAGAACCTCGCCAGAATACGTCGTATTATAAAACTGTTCAGCGTGCGTGAGTGATATCTGCTTAGGAATAGCATTTCAGGTTCTCCACCTATCTCCTACATGTTGCCCAACAACTTTCCTGACAAGCATTTGATGTCAAACGTGTGTACTCTTACTCGCTCTCACGCTGTTGTAAACAATTCTGACAACATAATGAATTTTTTTTTTCTGTATCAAGGCCGCTTATTGGAAGCCGTATTATAAACTATAATCCATTCATGGTTACTTCACACTTTTCTGAAGCCCTGCTAAAGTTCTACTTCCAGGATATTCCTCCGNACTATAAACTATAATCCATGCATGGTTACTTCACACTTTTCTGAAGCCCTGCTAAAGTTCTACTTCCAGGATATTCCTCCGCCTCGTGCAAACTAAGCTTAACTAAGTCTATAATTTTACACCAAAGGACAACGCACCGAATTCGTGCGCACTCAGTTGCAATAATATTTTGCACGAGAACTATTTCTTACTAGGAGCTACCAACACACATGTTTTCTCACTGTTTTTATTCATATTTATTGTAAATGAAATATTATAATTTATAAATAAAATACAGGTAAAACGTTTTTTTTTTTTTACGAAAAATAAGATACTTTTATGTTAACAGAGGTATAAAACGGTATATTTAGGATCATAAAACATCGCATATTTAGGAAATAACGATAAACACATCGTACATGGGGTGATTTTTCAATGGTTTAATTGAAAAAGTGTGAAGAAACCGCGAATATACTATAGTAGTCGCATACATGCATCAGCCAGGGTAAAAGTGGCAGAGATTCCTCGCGTAAGGAAATAAAACGTTAAACATCACGCATTAACTTAACAGAGCTATCTTCTTTAAATGCATTAAAAATACTTTAAAGATATAAAAGGAAAATTATTCAATATAATATTGCACGCGTTGAAATATCAACGTTAATATAAATGTAAGCATACACATTTTGACCAACTATCCCCTGATGCGTGTGATATGCCCCACCAGATCTGGGAGGAATGGTTCTTGTAGAAGAGATGCCCCGCAGAGAAAGGTTTACTTCAAATACACTGCAAGACGACAAAACATTGTTGTAGAATCCTCTTATTAAAACAAGTGCTTAGTCATTAGTAGACTTCAATACTATATACACACCTCAGCTGTTGTTATGACTCCTTTGGCTGCTGGTGCCGTGCTCGTCTTTGACCAAGCCACTCAGGCCTAAGTAACTCCGACACTGAACCTTCGTGATTCGTGCGCAAACAGTTAACACGGGCCAGAACATTTTTTAGCCAATCAAAGAAGCTGGACTACCCTACAGTGCTTTGGACTGTATCTTGTCTCGAAATCTTTTCGCGAAATATCACTGCTCCTACTCATAGGTAATTTGATCATTCTTTTACTAATATACATTTTTAAAAAAATGCAAAATTAATCACTCTAATAGTCACAAATGTTAACCTAACACTTTTAATTCTAAGTTAAAAATTGAACTTTTTTCTCTCAGTCGTTACCAACTTTACTGGGCACATGACAGTCATTGCGACCGTTAAAATATATGAAGTTAAGATCAGTGACATTTTTCAAAGGTTCATAAAACAAATTTTCAATCAACCGCGAACAGCCTTGAAAAGTCTATAAGCCACAAGCGAAGGTGTATATAAGTATCAGAAATACATTACAACAATTCATTTGAGATTGTACACAGTATATCAGCGCATCTCAGTGAACAAAACCAGTTTGGGCGCCCATTTTCTCTCATCTGGGTCCCTTGACCACATTTAGGGATGGGCAAAGTGTACTTTGCCTCTCTTAGTTGTTACGCAACTGGCTACGAAACATCCTAAACCTTCCGCTGTTTTGTTTCAGAATCGATACTCAAATAAATAAATATATATATATATATATATATATATATATATATATATATAATATTTTATTTACTCCTTTAAGATATTTTAACGTAAATTTCACCCGTTTAGTATCTCATTCATTTATTTTCTTGCTATGATTTATTTGATGTAAGTACATGTTGTAATAAGAATACATGCTTTGTGTGTAAACTATAATCTAGCGTATGGGATTTCTTTTTTCCAGCGTGGTTGGTCTGCGTTTTCATTTTAAGTGGCTTGGAAAGCTGGAGACGAGAAGGAAGTTCTGAAACAGTCCGGCGAAGATGTTTGCTCCGTTTGGCTGAGCACAGCATCCCTCGACTTCCAGACTTCCGTGACGGCATGTGAAAGAGTGCTTTATGTTTAACGCCACTGCTTTTTATGTCTTTAGATTGATTAGGGTGCGTGCTGGAGGCGTACATTCCCTTTCTCATGCTCCTGCAACTGCATCTTGTGATTACGATCATCACATATCGCAAAATTCGGCTGGTTGAGAAGCGATATTGTCAGTGCGTAACGCACTCCGAAGCGAGCTTGTGTTTTCTTTTATTATTATTATTATTATTGTAAAGCAAATACCGGAGTTTGATGACGTCGCAGCGGTGGTAATCGCAAGATGTGAGCACGAACCTACGTTTCGTGCGGCCAACATCGCAACTGTCGTTCGCTGTTCACGACGAGAACGATTGTCCGTGGAGATCTGAAAGTAAACACTGCACGTAACATACTTGAAGTTAATTGACCAGGAAATAAACATAATATAACTTACTTTAATGGAAAACACTTCGATTTTTCTCAACATATTAATTAGTTACAGCAGTCTTATTAGGTTATTGCTGGTTACGGCAGCATGAGTTTGCTTTTATTCTGTCTACAGATATCGCGTAGGTATTTACTTTTCTCGCCAACAGATGTCGCGATCGTAAAGCTGAAAGTTTATAAATCACAAATATAAATAATTACCGATGTTGTCGCACGCGTTATTTACAGTGAATTTAAAAAAAATTAATTCTATCATTTTTAGGTAGGTGTTTACGTCTGCCTGGATATAATTACTAAATAAAATATACGTAACAGTTTTCAGTGTATTCGTTCTGTGACGTCACAGAATCTCGATATTCTTTGATGGAGTGAAGTGAGTGAAGAGATTTGGTCTGCTCTTAACATCGTCTTGAGAGCCCGTGAGGGTGAAGAGAGTTGAGTATGGAGCAGCGTCGAAATGCAAGGGCGGGGGAAAGAGGAGATCCTAGAGAAAACCCCGCCGGAAATCGAACCCTGTTCGCCTTGGTGGGAGGCTAGTAGTCTAACCACTACATCACCGCTACCCCGATATACTTTGAGGTTTAGTGAAACCTGTACCGCAGTGCGGTTCGTAATAACTACATTCGCTTTTGTGTTTCGTTATGTCTTCGAAATGTAACGACTGCTGTTGGTGAGTTCGTATGCAGCCCGCTGGTATAGTGCAACCACTACGTCTTCTGTGCCGACCATTAATTCTATACATTCTGTTCCTCCAGCGCATATTTTTCTTAAAATAAAGGAATCACGCCAAGAAAAATAACCAACATGTATTCGTTTAAGTATAGGGCATGTTAGTTCAGGTTAATTTAGGTTAAGTTAAGCCACATTGGTTACGCAAGAACTAACTGAAGAATATCACAATAAAGTGAAGACTACAGTTTTTTTTTAATTATTTAAAAAATGTTCTCGAACAAAATAACGTACTCTTGGTTTTCATGCACGCGTCGTACTCAAGTATAATGCATCTTGTGCATACTCCAGGAGCGCTGTACCATAGCAGTATATAGTAGGAGGCCGTGGAGAGCGAGAATTGGCAACACTGCAGCGAGAATTGGCAACACCGCTCAGGAGAGGTCAGGAATGTACGCAAGTAAAAAGCTGAAGGGGCTGCAGCCCCTCCCAAAAAAGTTGAAATATAAATGAATTTGATTTTTTAATATTGACTGAAAATTATGCAGGCCTACTGGAAATAGAAATAAACAATTGCAAGAAGGTTCCCGTGAGTGTGCACTTGAAATTAAAATATGTTTTGTATCGGGGGAAAAGTGTTGTTTTTAATGTTGCATAGTGTTTACTTCAGAAATCGATGCTCAACTGCCCACCTTATATAAAATCCTCTGTACGCAACTGGAAGGGTTAGTACCGGGCTTTTACAACGTGGAGTTAAATAACTAAAAACAGACATGCTGCTGTATTTCGTTCGTATACGAAATTATTTGAAGTGTATACTAGCATTTGAAGTGTGGTGAAAACGTCAAGTGACACTTACTCGCATAAAGCCCGGGTGCTAAGGTAACTATAAAACAAATACAAATTTACAACGATATGTGCAGAGATTCAAAATACCCAGCGATACAGTTTGCATCGATGCTGATATTCACAATGCTTTATGCCAAGGTACGTATGCCCGTAAAGAAATCATAGAGTATATTCTACAGTATCAAAATATTTCGCAAGTCATTGCAAGAATATTTCCAACAGATAATTTAGAGTCAATGTTTGTTCAGTACCGTCAACTAACTGGTGGAAACTATAATTTTTCAGCTACAAGTGTTATAAACCGAGAAAAATTTCTAGTACAGTGTTCTTTGTTTAAGGTAATTACTTTTCTGAGATTAAACTTTTTAATAACTTATGACCCTTATTGCATTGCATAGATCATTTGCAAATTATTATCTTTGTACCTATGGTCATTTTCTACTTATTGTGGTGATATAATAGTGTGCATGGTGTTTACTTTACATATAGGTCTATATATTTGCAAAAGTTAACAATTAATTTTTTCATCGCTGCAATTTTTAACTAGTTTGTATTATTATTTATTTTTGCAGTCATTGTGTATTGCATACTATTCTTAAATTGTATAATATGTGTATTATTTTTAATATGGCGTATGTATACATTTATGTTTTCTTCGGAATTTGTACATTTTACATGGTTTAGGTCCTGAAACTACTGATCATCAAAGATACCAACAGAACGAAATCAAATAAATAAAAGGTCAGCAAGGTACATCACAGTATCTCCTGAAATTTGAGAACCTAAGAAGTACATATATACCTAGTCACTTATAATAATCTTACCATGAATAATCAATTACATGTAATACACCAATTAAGGCAAAATTACTTAGAAAGAGAAAAGTCTGACAAGTATGGTTTCTGTACGTATGTGGTTACATGCCTTTTAAGTTATTTGTTAAAGAACTGTGCGATGATTGTTCATATTTCCTAGTGGATAATAACGAATGTCAGAATGAGTAATTTCAAAATATCAATAGTGGTTGTCTCTGTGTGCGATCAGACTTTGTCTTAGGTGTAGGAAAACGTGTTATTGTAATTGCGTATAAACTTGTTTTGGATTATTTTGAGTTATTATTTCTGTCTGTCACCAAAATCGTATCTTTTACTGTTTAAGCCAATTAACTGTTCAGTAGACCGCATGCTTACATCCTGAATTCCAGTGTATTTATGAATGTAGCCAATAAAGAGCAAATATTGTTGATAAAATCATCTCTGCCATAATTAATAGTATTTTGAGTAATTATAGTAAACGAAGATGTTTACTTCTTTACAGAAATAGCAAATAGAAAATAACGAATATCTCATAGTGTTATTTATATAATCTTATAATTAAAGTTGAATGCTTGATGTAATTTATTTATTGTTCCGTTTTCTAGCCTCAAAAAAGTGTTAACTCTTGATGCGCCGTGTTCCAAAAGATAGCTTTTAATTAAAATTTTTAGCTACCTGAATAATAAAAGAGAAATATTTTACTTAGTTACGAAGTTATTTTATATGTTATTTATGATCATTGCAATTATCCTTTTTTTAACGTAGAAAATAGATAAAATCTGGCACCTTGCCGGCACTAGCGCTTACCTAGTGGCGAAAATGTTCCCTTTGCCAAATTTCAACATTGATCTTCCCAACCTGTGGTAGAGATGGCCTTCGTTGTGTCTCGCGTTGTGAGTGCTGCCCAGTGATATACATTAACTTTTCCCAAGTTTTTGTGATAACTGATACTAAATGTTTAAAAAGCAGACACACGTTATTGTGTAGGTTTCCCCTCAGTTTTTCCAGTGGCTAATATTGTCTTAATTCTCTCTTCTGGAGTGATGACAAGGGCGGGGAAGAGGGCGCGGTGCTTTAGGTGTTCAAAACAAGAAGTTACTGAAATAACTAATAAGCCTATTTTCCTCAACATGGGTGCAATTAATTTTTTAAATAATTTCTTAAAAACTTAGTTGGTAGGTAGGACTTGACATCTCTTTGGAACAGTGACATAAGAAATGAAACCAGAAACGTATCTAAGAGTAGTGAGACAATTACAAATACACATGTGCCTTACCCGGGACATGAACCTAGGAGACATCGTGCAATAAGCTAGCGTGTAATGCTCTGCATTATTGAGGTCACATACGGAGAATCAACTTCGAATTTAATCAGTAATATTTCGATTGATAGGGTTTACTAACCTAAAATATTTACACGGCCGTCATTTCGAAAATAAGTTACCGAGCCACTTAAAACATGTAAGTTACCTGACCTACCGTAGCGCTACTTGTTTGATGAATTTTGTGGAAATAGGTTGTTTGGTCCCTAATACATGGCATGAAAAACTTTATTTTCTTATTTAATGCTATTGTACAAAATTGCCATTAAAACATAGGCTCTATATACGATGCTTATAATGACTACTGTCTACATACAAATTTTGGATGAATTTGGTTAAATTGTTTCATATATGTGGCAAACATACCTAAATTATTTATGACGCCGCCATTTCGAATATCGTTTTGTCTGACCCATTTAAATTATAAAAGTTTACATGGACTTCTGTAGCATTTATGGAGTGCGCAATTTGGTAAAAATTAGTTGGAATTTTCCAGTGTAACAGTTGGTGGGAATCGGTTGATTGGTCCTCCAGATATGGCATAAAACCTTCATAATTTTCATTTTGCGTTCTCTATAAATGGAGAACATTCGATGATTGTATACTGCCAATATACAAAATTAAGTCAACATAGATTACATAGCTTTGTAGATACAGCACACAAAACTAAAATTGTTTTATAGCAGCCATTCTAAAATTAATTGTGTGTCACACTTGAAAAATGCATATATTAATATGGCTTACCACAGTAAAACGTCTTCGCCAAATTTTGTAAGAATGAGTTGATTGTTTCCCAAAATATGAGATAAAACTTTTTTTTTTATTGTTGGAGCTATTATATAAAATGGCAGAGAAATGAGGCTCTGCATATACCTATTTAATGCTTGTGATATGCACTGCCAGCATACAAAGTTAAGTTGGAATTTGTTTATTTGATAAAATATACTGAGCTTAATATTTATATAGCTACCATTTTGAAAATAAGTGCCTGACCTACTTAAAACATACCAGTTTATACCACCTACTGCAGTACTATTTGTTTGCCAAATTTGGTAGGAATTTCTGTCCCATTTTTCCCGAGATTTGACATGAAAACTTTATTTATTCGTGTCGCTATCTTACAAAATGGAGGACAAAAGATTCTCCGTATATATACAGATGATAGTTGTAATATCTACTGCCAGCATACAAAGTTAAGTTGGAATTGATTGCATGATTTCCACGATAAAGCATTCTAAGCTAAAAATGGCTATATGGCCGCTATTTTGAAAATAAGTGTTTGACATGCTTAAACATACCACTTAACATTGCCTGCATCAATACTATTTGTTTGCCAAATTTGGTAGGAATCTGTAAGATGTTTCCTGAGATATGACATAAAAACATAGCAATGATAAAATGGCCGCCATTTTGAAGTGTCCGACAGGTTTAAAACATATTACATAACATCATCTATATCAGTACTACTTGTTTAATAAAATTTGGTAGGAATCGATTAATATTTTACCGAGATATGGCATATTAACTTTATTTATTCGTTTACCGCTATCTTACAAAATGGCCGGCAACATTTGTTATTTGTTGGTATATATGATGCTTGTAACATATTCTTTCAATATACAAAATTTGATAGAAATTGTTTTAATTGTATGGTATATTTACCAAATAAACCTAAAGAATTTGTATGGACGCCATTTTTTAAATAGGTACCTAATCAATTTTAATCACTTACGGTCAATTGACCTATCAAAGTGCTGTTTACCTGCCAAATTGGGTGAGAATTTATATAATAGTTTTCGAGATATAATGTAAAATCTTTATTTATTTCATTTGGTGACATTTTCCAAAATTGCTAACCAACAACAATATCCATCTGAAAATTCAATGCTTACGGGATGCTTGCCAGCATACAAAATTTGGTTTAAATCGGTTTAATGGTTTCCAAAATATGATGTCACCCCAAATTTAAAAAAATTACCGTAATTTTTAAAGTATGTGCCCGGCGTGGTCGAAAACTATAAAAGTCAGGCTTGGTTACTAAGTATTATATTTGTACCGAGTTTGGTGAAATTCGGTTCACGCGTTCAGAAATTGAAAGGACACACACGCACACACACACACCCAGGCACACACTCATCCATACACACGTACACACACAGACAGGAAAGTGATCTCATAAACGTTTCTTTTCTTAGGAAAGTAGGCTAAAAATGGTATTAAAATCTTGAATGCGCGTGGGGCTCGAACCTCGAGTAACGAAATAGCTACTTGCATCTCATTTTCTCCTGATAAGAACAATTTCAATAACGCTTCTCGGTAGCTTTCGTTACTTTTTTTTGTATATGTATAAGCGATTTGGTTGTAGGAGAGAAACCGTGTTTACTGAGAAAAAATACAGCGTATACAAAAATTAAAAAAAATTCAATTGATAAAATTAATATAAAATATTTTCATTCATTAGTATCATGATCAAGTAATAACAGATACGATTGGTATGTTTGGTTGAATACCAAATATTAGAAGATTGAAACAGGTATGAAATGATATTAGTCGTTACGAGTATTGTGTAACTGGTATGATTGTTCGGACCTTCATTTTCTGCTTCCCATTGTCCGAGTACCAGTAACATGTATTCTCAAAACCGAAGAACAGGTACCGCATATCCCTTCCCAATAGCTGTTACTGATAACAGGTATCTAACATCTCTACACCATAAGCACGTAGCCGCTAATTTAACACTGACCTGTTGTGGAAACTCACTCGGGAACTCTTGCCTACGTTTACTCTTAATACAAACCATAGAAAACAGTTGTCAGAATATTTTCATGGGGATAAAAATGTTGCAAAAGTTTAAACCAGTTTGGGAGCCACGGTGGCGTAGCGGTTAAACTGCTCGCCTCTCACCAAGGCGAACCGGGCTCAATCCCGGCTGGTTCAATCCGGATTTTCGCAAGTGGGAATCGTGCCGGACGAGGCCGCTGGTCGGCGGGTTTTATCGGGGATCTGCCGTTTCCCCCCGCCCCTTCATTCCGACGCTACTCCATACTTGCCTCACTTCACCCTCATCGGCTTTCAATACCTCGATGTTAAGAGCCGCCCAAATCCCTTCACTCACTCACTTTAAACAAGGTTAAGATTTCTTTAAAATATTTTCGATAACGCATACAACTAAAAATAATTAACTGATCATTTTATCTTCTGGCGTCCTTACTTTTCCATTGAAACAGCTACGAATGTTATTAGAAAATTTACGTTGCAAGACAAATACGATACTTTTCAGTGTTCCTTCGGCGACCCTCGAAATAAACGGAATTCCCAGAAACTATGATTGACATGATATTATCTGTTGTTACAGAGCACCAACGTTCAGACATTGTCAAGACACGTGCTTCTCTTGTAAACAAACGAATTGCATGTATTTATGAAACGTGGGTTTGTGCTTCTACGTAACAAATCATACAAGCATACGCCTGTTACAGGCACAATAAATATTTTTAGTGTTCATTAAGGTTACATTCAGCAGTTAACTTAAGTAGCTTTTCTTTAAGTACGACGTTTACGTATTAAGTCTTGACATTTTGTGATCCGTCTGTTTTGATAGCTAGCGTTTAGTCTTATCGGGGCCATTTTTTTTATAAAGTTTAGGCTGCCGGCACCATAAATAATAGCCACCATTATCTACTTAATTTGTGAAGCCGTACATATCACTTCAGAAAGCCATATTTCAGCGCAGTCTTTACTCTTGGCACTCTTGAAATAAGGAAATTGAATGCATTTTCTCATAGTTATGATTATTATTTAAAAATGAAACTCTACCGTCCCTTGCGGAAATCGTAGTCAGCGGGTGATAACATACGTTTATAAACTATTCACAGTAAGGTGAGCACATTTGAAAGTCCTCCCATTTTGAATAATTGTCAATAAATATAATTTCTTCTGGCCTTAGACGTTAACTTCCGAGTGCGGTGGAATACACACACTCTGTTTATTACTTGCATGGCAATATTTATTTAAAATTGTGGTCAATGGATAAAAAATGGCTGAAAGGAAAAATTGACTAAGGCCTCAAAAGTGCTCACTTTACCGTGAACAGGCTATATACAACAGTAAATACTGGCGTACAGGCTCCCAGTTGACAGCGAGTTTATCAAAATCGTACCTGATGTATTGAGAGCGTAGTATAAGCTGTTCACGATAAAGCAAGCACTTTCGAGGACCTGGTTACTTTTTCTTTGAGATATTTTATATCCTTTAACCACCTTTTAAAATAAATATGGCCATGTAAGTAATAAACACAGTGTGTATATTCCACCTCACTCAAAAGTCAACGTCTAAGGCTAAAATAAAATACGCCTATTGACTATGTTTTCAAATGAGATTGCTTTCAAAAGTGCTCACTTTACCGTGAATAGCTTATATGTAAATTTATTGCTACTAAAGTCTAAAGTTTTTTTATGCCTATTGTAGACAAGTGTCTACATGTTGCACAGGAATGTTGTATTTGGCCGGTACTGTACACTGTTAGGTTCAGCAACTGCC
>NQII01000624.1:0-60434 GCA_002778355.1 Clitarchus hookeri | reverse complement strand
GGGGGGGGTGTAACTGATTCGTAAGCCTTGTTGTTGCTCTACGACGTGACTGGTTCATATCACTGACCACCGAACACAAAGCTTATAGTTTGTTGTTTGTGATAACTAAACACGTTCTTTACCAGCTTAAGTACAGCACTCATAAAATAAATGCATTATTTTCAACACCAGAGAAAGAATTTATGTGGAAAAGAAAGGGTTAACACACTAAATTGTCACATTATTAACACTTTTACTTTCAGGAAAATTATTGGGTTTCCAAAATAATAACACCAAAATACCAAAATAATAACATGCCATGCATTACTCAGGAACCACCAGGTTTTGATTTACCGCGCAAAACCTGGTCCACATTCAACAGAATTAGAACCCAACATGGCAGATGCGCATACTTTCTGCACAAGTGGGGCAGGCAACCATCCCCTCAATGTGACTGCGGAGAAGATCAAACCATCAGACACATTATTGAAGGATGTCCTATAAGGTCCTATAACGGTAGTCCTGACGACTTCCTGTTGGCAACTCAAGAATCGATAGATTATATCAATAGACTTGATGTTTGTTTGTAACTCTTAAAGTTTGTAATATTTTTAATGTCTATGTATTGTTCTTTTTATAAGTGTCTAAATTGCCATACGATAAATAAATAAATCTTGGGTTTCCGTTTGGATGATGAATGAATAAAGTGAGATGGTCAATGGCTAAGTTAATCTCTGAAATCTTTAATGTAGCGGATGGATACAATTTGAGAATGAAAGTAGATATTAGCAGGGCTTTAAAAAGTGCTGAATTAACCGTGAGCAGTCTCCATACCGTGGTTCGAACGAATTTATTGTTTGCTGGCTTTTAACGCAGGATATATGCGGCCCCCACAGCGGCCAGTAGTCCCTCAGGCGAGCGGAAACAGGAAATTGGTTATCTTCTGCTTGCAAGTCTGCAGTACATAAGGTAGAGTTTACGCGGCTGGTTATGGCGAAGGCATGTCATTTAACGACTCCAGTTGAGTCACTTATTTAGTCTTGCAGCGCTATCGTGTAACGACTTGTTTTGCAAACCTCGACGGAGCGGTCTGGCGGATAGGAAGTGGGGTGTTTGCACTAGCAGCTAAATATAGATGTTTTGTGAAACTTCCTCGCAGCGAAGGGGCATTTGTCGCAGTCGACATGGTGGGTGCAGCTAGAAGGCGACACGCTCCCAAGGTCACGAGTTGACTGCCCCTGCCAGTCGCCCATCTGGAGGCTGTTGACCACGTTTGAAGCCGTGAAGCGCGGGAGCGATAAGTGCGACACTGCCATGCGCATCAAATACGCCGTCGCCTTTACGCGCATGGCGTGCGGTCCGTTGGCTGTGCTACGTGTAGGGGCCTATAGTTATTTCTGAGAATCGTCAAGAATTTTTTTTTTTCTCTAAAAAACCGAGAAGCTCATCTCTAGCATGTAACTGAAAATGCCTGAACTGGTATAGTGCGCTGCTATAATTTAAAATTTGGATTTTATTTAATAGCGCAGTTATGCAAAAAAACTGCTAACGGCGATGGGGCCTTCTGATTAAAATGGACTCCGGAACACGTTCGTTATCGGTGTTAATAAGTATCGAGTTATCGGGAAGGTTGGGTGCAAACTATCACTGGTGTGACCTTCTTGCGAAATGAGCTTGACGTGCAAGCGTGAGTGCGACGGAGAATCCGTTTACACAGGTTAAGTGAATGTAAGCTAGCGTGAAACGGAACCTTAAGTGGCAAATGTAGTAAGGTGTGCTGTGTTTACACTGAAGATCTACGCCGTGAAAGCGGAAGAGCAATGACCTTGAATTGGGTTTTGGGTTTTCCTGCTGAATAATTTCTTTTCACTGTACGTTTTGGTGTTTATTTTCGGATACAATTTAAGGTACATATTTGTTCTTTGATACATATCTGTAAATTGAGGTTGAATTGATTTTAAGTACGTATTGTCTTCATTTACCAAATAGTACCGAAAGAGTAAGAACAAAGTTATTTTCTCAGCCCTATGGTTGGTCCTGATTTCTGTTTTCAATTGTTCCGCTAAATCACTCCAGGCGAATGCAGAGAACGTATTTTGACACAAACAGTTGCTGATTCCTTTCCCATTCCTGATTCTCCGAGTGGGCAGGCTGCACCGTTTGCAATGCAGTTGCGTGCACGGGATTTTATTATGGGAGGGGCAGAACATTCATTTCTGAAGTGAGCACTTTGCACAATAAGAAAAACACCGCCTCCGTGTGCAAACTGTATTGTAATTTCAAGTGAAAGCTCAAGGAAGACTTATTGTAATTTTTTATAAATCAATTTTACAAAATCGGTTTATAGTTAATAATATTTTGACATTTATCGGGCTGTTCCTTCAGCTCCCCTTTGCGAATGCCCCTGGCAATGACGCACTGTCAGCAAGATGTCAGGCCATAATAAATAAAGATTTAATTTCTGTTGTTTTTCAAGTGTTGACTTTTGTTGTCAGACTAACTCTTTTGGTCACGGCTTTAAGGACGCCGCTTACTTGGAGCTTCTTAGCGCGTTTGAGGCAGGGAAACGCGGGAGCGATAAGGTTGACACTGACACGCGCCCCTAGTGCCACATCACCCTTACGCAGTGTTTCCGTCGTGCAGCGTGCACCTGTGGGGAACATTACGCGGTGACCCTATCATTTCATTGGTGGAAAGAGAACACATTTTGTGGTTTTGTAAAAAAAAAAAACATGGATTTTAAACACACCGTGACGCAATTCAAGTGCCAGGTAGGCAGCGCCATTAACGGTTTTCACTGTACACGGCAGAAAAGGCAGAAAACGGCTTTCAATGAGGGTATGAGAGGAATCTCTTACCTGTGGCGCCCGCGGGGTAGTGGTCAGACTACTCGCCTCCCACCCAGGCGAACCGGGTTCGATTCCTACAGCGGGGTCGTACCCGGATTATCGCATGTGCAAATCGTGCCTGACGATGCCACTTACTCTCATCGTCTCTCAAAGACCTCGATGTTAAGAGCCGACCAGATCTCTCTACCCCACACTCACGTGCGGGAGGTATTATGCGTTGTAGAGACTACGTTCATTAGTCTCGCAAACAGCTGCTACGAGTAACATAAAGCGCAAACAGATATTTATTGGTCTCGATATATGACAGAGCGTTATAACGACACTAGCAGACTCCCGAACAAAAAAAAATTTAAATTCTAAATGCTAATTTTTTTCTGTTAAACTAAACATCCGAACAACACAGATCAGTGTCTGCCAATAGTTCAAGTGAGAAAACTAATATCAGCTGTTCACGGTTAATTGAGCATTTCTGAAATCAACCTTTGAAAAATTTTACTATCCCTATCTGCATATGCGGTTATACTGCTCGCCTCCCAGCAAGGCGAACAAGGTTCAATTCCCGGCCGGGTCTCTCCCGGATTTTCGCAAGTGCGAATCTTTCCGGACGATGTCGCTGGTCGGCGGGTTTTCTCGGGGATCTTCCGTTTCCCTCGCCCTTGCATTAGGGAGTAACTCCATTCTCGCCTCATTTCACCCTCATCGGTTCTTAAGACCTCGTTGTTAAGATGGCCACCCAAATCTCTTACCTTACCAACAGCTTCACCTATCTGCATATATTTGAACGGGAGCGCGGAGTGACAAACGCGCAGTAAGGTTGGTAACAACGGTGAGGAAATAGTTTCAGTATATTAACGTTGAATTAAAAGTATTAGGTAAGCCATTTTGAAAGCTGCAATGATTTCCTTTTCATTATGGTTTTTTAATGCATATAATTGTACGAATGAGCATATTTATAAAAATATTAACTTTTCTCATAATTTAACAGTTTCACTTGACCGACGTATGAATAAAGTGATGTGGCCCATGGCAATGTTCAATTTACATATGGCGGAAGAATGCACAGTGTGTACAACTTGGTCTTAAGCAGGGCTTTCAAAAGTGCTCAGTTAGCCTATACTAGTAGAAAAAAAATTTTCGCGCTTGTATTTCTGTAGGCTTAAAGGAAGTCAGAGAACCTCGATGTCTGCGCGATCAACTCCACTGCGGCAATCCTGGCTGATTCGAAACGGATCCGAGTCAGGATTTTCCGTATGTAGACAACGTGGCGGGCGTTGCCGATGACCTTGGGGTTTCTCGGGGGTGCTTCCGTCTCCACCACCACATTCTGTTCCCCCACCCCAAATCCACACGTCGCCTCATATTGTCCACAGCTTGCTCATCTAAACGTCAGCCTCCTACCATCTTATTTATGCTGAGTCTGTCTTCAAAACGGGAAAAACGCGCTTTTTTTTTTCATGAGGTGTGCCTCCTGTACTGATTTCGGCTCTGTTGTTTGTGCCAATTCTTTGAATACAGTGCCAAATCAGAATCGGCGTATTTCGTTGTCTAACTAAATCAGCCATGCTGTTCAATTAATACAATTTAGTCAACAGTATATCTGTTAACACCGACTACATATTTATTCGTCATTATTTAGACGAGTGTTCTGTTAAGCTAAAAACCGTATGAGCGTACACACCCATTGCTATAACCGGTTCCATCTTATGTTTGGCGCCCATCTGGAAAAACCTGGAAAACGGGTAAATGTCGGGGAATTTTGAACACAGTAGCTAAATATCTGGGTATTCTGTGATACGCAAGCAATATTTGGCACTCTGTCATTAATCGTGCAACACTACCGGAATTGTATAAAACCGTTTTAACGATTGTGAAATAAATGTTTAAGCGTTTTTATTTGCAATACATACAAACAGTAATTTTGTTAAGATCAGTGAAATATTTCTGTATAACGTTGTGCTATAATGCATATGTGTTTATCCTTAACAGAAATATATGTTACGCATAAGGTAAGAAACATATTTTTGTCTGGGAATTTGAGAAATGTCAGGGAATTTTCAAAGGACACAAGTGCTAACCCTGTGGGTGTGTTAAGAGAAAGTGAAGGAATTGCGAGTCAGTTTCTCCAGGAACGCCTTCAAGCACAGCTCGCTACTTGCCGGAGGTGAAGCCCCAAGATGGCGCTTCGCTCATTTCCGCTCCGCCTGCCCTGCCTGCGAAATGTCTTGACCCCTTGGTCACGCCACAGAACACGCAAGTTGGCAGAAACGGCATCTCGCGGCAGTGCTCTTCTTGTCTGTGAAATAATTCTGTCACTGACGGGGCTTCGTCGTGCTGAGTGCATCTCCTTGTTGGTTCAGCTGGCGTCCGGCGGGTCCTCTATACACGCTGATTGGCCGGTAGTTTAGTGGACTTACGGCCCTTCCACACGATCAAATTCCACTTCAAATATTCTTCGAATTCATTGAATGTGCGACGTCACTCGGACGTCATAATCGCGACCATTTTGCCTTTCAAGGCATTTAATAACTCAAATTCCTTCAAAGATTTTCGTTTAGAACATGTTCTATATTTTCTTGAATCAAATTAACACTCTGAACTCTTAAAAAAGTATAAATATAAAGTGCAGTGTCTTAATACATTTATTTATGCGCATTCAATCTACATAAACATGTGCATATATTTATTTCAAGCAAATATATCATTAAAAAAAATTTTTTTATTGATTTTGACAAATTATTTTCGCATAGTGTACTGTTTGTAGAGGTTTGAAAATATAGTTACTGAACGTATTTACAGTTTTATTTTTGACTGGAATATTTGCGAGAAAAAAAAATTGGTGGCCACTTTAATACTTCTTGAATGCAGCTGCAAGTGTGAAAAGTCTTTCAAAAGTTTTTAAGTAGCATTTCAATTTCTGTTGATTTCTACCCGTTGTAGTGAATGTGAACACATTGAGTAATTTGAACTCAATAAAATATTTGATCGTTTGAAATGCCTTTTGACGTCTCGTCGACAGCGAGGTCAGAAGAGGCGGAGCAATTTGCTGACAGGAGGAGGGGCGGGGAAGGAATCGGCCATGTCAGGTAGTGAGGAACCATCACAGCGTTCACCTGGAGTGATTTCGAGAACCATAGAAAACCGAGATCAGGATGGATTCGAACCCAGGTCCTACCGAATGCGAGTCCAAAAGTTTACCTATGCGCCACGTCGTCGCTCGGTTTGACCGGCTGGTGACCTCGTGGCAGTTTTGCTTCTTCATGCTAGAGTACTTATACGCGCGGATGTCGTCTTGCAGCGCCTAGCTGTAACGCTTGGCGCCGTCTATCCACAGATCCTCCCCACCCTCTCGGCGGCCCTTAATATCGGGGTCTTTAGAGTCGACGAGGGTGAAGCGAGGTGAGTATGGAGCAGCGCCGGAATGAAAGGGTAAGGGGAGATCTCCGAGAAAACCCACCGACCAGCGGTATCGTCCGGCACGATTTCCACGTGCGAAAATCCCTGGAGCGATCCCCGCCGGGAATCGACCCGGTTCGCCTAGGTGGGAGGCGAGTAGTCTAACCACTACACGTCGTCTGCTATTCTGTGTTCCACGCAAGGTCACGTATGCGCTGTCATTTGAATCTCTCTGACTGCCGAAATCACCATGCAAAATTATTTCGGGAATGGAGATAATTTTTTATCGAGTTATTTGCACCTTTGCAAAAATATTTTCTTCAGATCTGCCACATTGTCTATTAGCAATTGTATAATTGTAGAAAAATACTGGAAATAATACCAAAATTCAGCAAACTGCTTAGATCATCTCAGGAAAGGCTTGTCGCGCCAACCCACCGCGATTGGAAAGAGCGTATCGCTTTCTATCGGAATGCATCCAACTTTAGACGATTTCTAAGTCTGGCGATAACATTATATGATACGGGATGCAAATAATGACTGACTTGTACGACACAGGATAAATAATTCTGAAACGTTGCACAAGTGTAAACGTATCCTCACAGTATTGCGCTTGTACTCTATTCGTGACGTATTCACACTTTTCGAATCAAACCCTTGAAAAATCTCTCCGTGCACGGCATGTCTGGTTGTTTCCTAAGTACGTCGTGTCTCACAAGCGTTTTATACTTATCTTGACATAAATGTGTCTTATTTTTTGTTAAATTGAACTTTTACTTATACCTTACCTAAAATAATATGTTTTTAATTTACAATTAAAATGACTAAAAACAGAGAAAGTAGGTCCTGGTAATGGCTAGTAAGAAAAAAATTCTCATAAAAAATGTTATAAAGAGTGCATGGTACTGAGAATTTTTTTTTTTTTTTGTTCGGGTTTGATGCACACCGATACGGGCGACAATAATACGCGCGACCATCGCCCTGTCGCCCCTAGGCGCAAGGCGCTGAACCTGCGTGCAGTGTGCTTCCGCTGTTACGCTCGCTCTCCTGTGCAAACGAGACCTGCGACGGTGGGTTTTCATTACACGCGATGAAATCCCACAGGTTAAATTACGACTGCGCTATTTTATTTGTCTCCTGACTATTAAGGAAACTGCGCGGGCGAGCTCTAGAAATGCGGGTTTTTAACCGTTTTTACAATATTTTTTTTTTTCTTTAGAATAAACTTACTGTTATAAAACTAAAACCGTACGGGTCTATATAATTTTTTTTTTTTAATATATTCCGGCAAAAAAAGTATTCCCGAGATATCCAGTTGCTGAGATACGCGTAAACGAGCGAACAACGAATGTACAGGAAATATGTCCGGACGACCAACTCTTAAACTGGGTGCACTTGAGTCCGGTGCGTCGTCCCTTTGTTGGGAATTTTCTAGACTCGTCCACGATTTGTTCGCACGAGGCGGAGGAATATCCTGAACGTAGACCTTTTTATCAGGCCTTCAGAAAAGTTGGAATTTGCTGTAAATGGACTGCACTGAGTTATTTAGAAAGATTTGGCATATTTCAGGATGTTGCGTTAGTGAACGACTGTTTGCTATTCAAGGCAACGAACAGACGTCTGTGGAAACAGGTAATCAGTGACGGCCGACGATGACTCACAAACAATAAAAAATAGATAAGTTGTCTGGTATCAAATAGCGGTGGAATCTGCTAAGCTGGAGAACGATTTTTCTTCTAAATTTTGTAATCTAGAATGGTTAGAATATACACTTAACAACAAAAATAATATCAAAGAGCATTTGATATACGTATTTCACTGGAGGAACAAGCAAAGATTTTCCAAACTATGTATCACAGTCTAGGATAAAGCTGGAATAGGTAGAGAGAAGCCGTGATTATTTTACTGCTTTGAAAGGGCATGTGCCTAAATAAACAAATAATAGGTTATACTTATTGTTTACACATTGCCAGAGTTAAAAAAAACAAAAAACAAATTTATAATCGGATAATGAAGCCAACACTTCGATTTCTCTATTTGTTACATCGAAACTGCAATGGGTTGGATGCCTGCAGTGAGCAACACGATATTGTCAGTATCCTTATCTGTGCCAATTAAGCTATGGATGTGTACGCTGTTTTAAAATGCAAGAGCTGCGAACTAAAATGCTGCATGCTTCAATATTAATCCGCTTGCGTGTCGCCCTTAACGATCCTGCACTCAGGAGCGGATACAAATGGTTGATCCGGGGATGGTCGTGATATTGGTCCAGAGAGGGGGGGGGGCACAGAGGACATTACTTCCCCCAAAATCATTACATTGGTATGAAACTATCCTGTAAATGTTTTACAACTGAAATAATAAAATAATATTCGAATTGTTTAAAATACAAATTTTATTTAATTAATTTAATATTGTTTCCTTTTGCCAAGAACTGATAGTCTAGATCCGCTCATGCCTGCACCATGCCTAGTAAAACGGCTGTAATAAACACATTATGTCCATGAGAAGAATGAAGGGAAAATGTACACTGTTCGAATGATGGATTGTTTTGCTTCTTTGATTGCAGCGGAAGTTTTTATCTGCATTCCACACTATCTCCTTCCGTAACAATCGTGGAGTAAAAAACTACACAGTCATCCGGTGCTTGTGTTTCCCGAGTACCCTCCCTACACTTCAGTTATCAGAAATAGGGCAACTAAACTCAGTTGAAAAGTGCATTTCAATTCTTTCGATAGCTTTCGTTTCATATTACGCTAAGCAGTGCACTCACGCCCTAGATCCCCATACAAGATTTTCGCCATGATGCATTGACTGAGACGTCAAGCTGTGAACACGTATTTCTATAGGTTTAGATTATGTAGCGTTTTCCATCATTGACTGTTACGTAGCCTATTAGTTTGGTTCCAAGTCGCCAGGGGCGTATCCGAATTTTTAATGACGGATGTCTTAATAAAATGTATTTACAACGTTTCAAAAATACACATTGCTATTATTTACAACATCAAAATACCTATCTTTACTATTAACACTTATTCCCATTCGTGAGCGCAATATTTAATGCCAATCTCTATTATAATTAACGTCCTTATCACTGCATTTACACTAGCTACAGGCACTTGATAATCACTTTTACTCATATACGATCAAAAGTTCCGTTGTCATACATTAACCTAATTCCAAACGTCTGCCACTCACGCATCCAGTCCCAAAGTCCATCCAGTCAGTCGCTCTCTCTCTCTCTCTCTCTCCATCCTCCCTATGGAATCCACGGGGGGTGTAGTGGTTACACTACTTGTCTCCCACGTAGGCGAATCGGGTTCTATTCCCGGCCGGGTCGCTCCCAGATTTTCGGATGTGGGAATCGTGCCAAACGATACCGCTGGTCAGTGGGTTTTCTCGGGATCTCCTGTTTCCCCCGCCCTTTCATCCCCGCGCTGCTCCATACTCACCTCTCTTCACCTTCCTCAGCTGTCAAAATTTCAGTGTTAAGAGCCGCCCCTCTCTACACCCTATGCTCACAAACAACACTCGCCGACCACTGTCTTAGCTCGTCGCTCCGATGGTGTCACACACCTGGCGCTAATTGGCTCACGAGATCCCAGAATCCGGATACATAGGCACGCCGCGGCTTATATGAATGACTCAGTTGGCCTGGTCCAGAAGGTTCTTCGCACCCCGAATCGCGCCGAGGAGGAGGTGAGGCGATGACCAGAAAATTCGCGCAGCTACTATCACAAGACATACAGTCTTCCCAAGGATTGTCGAGGCGGAGAAGCGCGCTGAGTTTCAAACGGGCCGCCGCGTAACACTGACACGTGCCGTGATAAGTCTATCGTGACTGATGCCGCTCCCGTCCTTGGAATCTTGAATGTATTGGGAAGACACTGCGCGAATTTTCTGGTCATCACCCCACCTTCCCTCTACGCGACGCGAGGTGCGAAGAACCTTCTGGTCCAGGTCAGCTGAGCTATATAAGCCGCGGCGTCATTCTGTGTCGAGAGTCTGGATTCGTGTACGGCCATCAGCGCCAGGTGTGTGGTTAAATCGGAGCGACGAGCGACAAGAGTGACCAGCAAGTGTAGTCTGCGAACATTGGAAAGTGGCACTTGATGCGTGACGTCTGACATTAAGTCAAATGTATGACAATGGACCTTTTGATCGCATATATAACAAGTGAGGATCAAGTGACTGTAGCTAGTATAAAGACAGCGATTTGGAAATTATTTATAATAGACATGGCATTAGATATTGCACTAACAAATGGGACTAAGTGTTAATAGTATAAATGGGTAGTTGATTGGCAAATAAGAGCAGTGTGTATTTTTATGACATTGTAAATAATTAAGAAATTAGATTGAGGTCATTTATTTTTATTAAGATTCTATTCCTCGCGAATTCGGTCATGTCCCTGGCGACTGGTAAAAGTATGAAATAAACCAGAGTGAAATGGCAGTTTTAATGGCGTTGGGAGACTCGGAAATATAATTTATAATGTAAGTGTTGTATTGAAAGTATTACAATTACTTTTAAAATCTCAGTGGCATATGTAATTCAAGCACCATGTAGATCGACGAATTAAACGTAAACGAGCAATACCAAAATTGACAGTCGGGCAAATCCCATTTCCTAAATAATGCTGCCATATGAACAAGTTATATTATCAACCTACACGCGCAGTGCTGAATATCGTGCTTTCAACCCCGACGAGAGGAATATCGTTTTTTCGAGCTTAACTCAGACATGACTTAAAATTTATGATCACTAAATACTGTAGGTACCACCGAGTGGTTTGAGGACTCGTCGTCTTTAACTAAATACATCGTAAAACTTAACTACAACTTTAACTATAAAACGCAAACATAACGAAGTAAGGACTACTGTAAACTAGCGACGTAACTTGACTGATGAAACTCTACGATGTCCAAGAAGGTCTTGCACTGGTAGTCGTCCGGCACGCGAGTTTTCTTCAAAATATACAATTATATTTTATATAAATAAATATATGTATAAGTATATAATCATAAATGTATATATAAATAAATAATAATAAAAAGTAATCACCAAGATGGCAATTTGTACAGTGGCTGATAACCATCCAGTAGGCTTAGTATGCTTTGCACGGCACCAGCATAACGCAAAGTAAACATACTGCGCAAAATAGTGGCTGGGTATGGAAGAAATGACATTGTGTATGTAGGCTTATTATTTTATTGTTTTCAGTGCAGTATAATAAATTCTTGCTTGCACGCTAATAACTGCATTACGATTATAATGTATGATCCTCCCATTATCCCCGTTTTTTCATCTCACGCTATTTTTATGTAAAATCGGGATTTCTGCATCACCTCATAAATATGCAAATTGGTGTAGCTCGAAAACAGATTAAGAGCACTTTCAATATATTGGTTTTTCTGCAAATAACGAATTTATTTTTTATAAATGTTTTATGGAATATATTTTATACGTTCATGCGTGTCAGTGTTTCCCACACCATTCCCAGCTTTTTCAATTAAAACCGCTAGTTGAACTTTTTTTTTATGACGCCATTTCCTCCAAGTACGTTTCACAAACATCCCGAGCGGTAATGGAGAATTAAAACGCAGAAAATGTTTTCAAAATATCTGACTTTCAAATATACAGCAAGAAGTACCTTAGCAAACCATTGAGATTGATGTCTAAATTCTTTGTACGTTATGATAAGACTGCTACAGAAAATTGGCAATAAAAATTAACTAATACATACTTGCACTCTTTTTATTCCTGAGTCTGCTTCGACCAGTGACATTTGCACAAACCACGTATACATCCTGTTTATTTTGGCTTATTTAGCATGGGCTGGAAATTGGCATGTTTTAGGAGTAAATTAATGGCACATTGCCAAAATCCGCTTAAACTGAATTCTTTACGTATTGGTGTGAAATTCTTTATTATTATTGTCAGGTAAGGACGTCCATCTTATGGAACCCAGGGAGGGGCCAAGACCATGATTGCTAATTATATAACATCTCTCCTAATGATCGAAATTAAGTTACTGGGAAATGACAAATTATGTAGACGTGTGCAGATACCTGCAAAATTAGCATTATTCTGCAATAATTTTGTTTTGATTATCCGTATGTACCTACTGTTGCTTTTTTTTTTCGCCAGAAACTTTTAACGCATTATTTACCTAGCTATGAAAGGCAGAATGCTAAAACTGCAAATAATTGCACAAGGTAAGTTATACAGTTCAAAGGTTACCGAGCAAGGCTAGGTTTTAGTACAAAGTTTAGTATAATTCTCGTTAATGATAACAAAATTCGTGTTTGTAGAAATGTTTTCGTTTCGTCTCAAAACGCAAAATCAAACATTTTTTTTTTTTTTTTGCAAATGTTTACTTTGTTAACACATAATATAGAGCAAAAAATATTTCCGCTGATTAGAACATGTACAAATATGTTCTTGCAAATCTAACATTTGTCAGGGGAAAAAAAAACAGTTGCGTGTTTACTTGTTTAAGACTCTCTCGTCCAGGCCCATGATTTACATTTGTTTCTTTGGACGCTCATAGGACACATATTTGAAAGGCGATCTTCCTTCATTGTCGATCTTAACCATTTCTTTAGACGACGCAGAGTACTAAATGTCCGCTCTACTGAGTGTTGGTGGCGTGGAGAGGAAGTAGATTATTGTCTCCCTTACTGACAGAAGATATTTAGTTTCTGCGAGTAGCGAAGCCATCTCAACATTTACCTCGCCAGCCAGTCCTTCCTTTCCATACATTGTACCACGCTCTGGCTTCTCCTAGCTTATCGAAATCATAGAATTTTAACACTTTCCATGAACACCGCCTTCTCTACTTTTTCTATCAAAGCGGAATACAAAATTATTTCCTTGAAGAGGTATTTCGTTGCTGCTTGTAAATCTGATCATTAAAGATCTAATGAGAGAGTCCAAGTATGGAATAAAAATAGTAACTAAAGTATTCATAAGCTTTTGATGTTTCACAGTTACTACGGCATGACTGCTTTCCAGCTAGCATTGGTATTTTAATAGTAATGCCAATATTTTCACAAATATTTTTAACAGCAGTGAATATTTCAGTGATCTCTGCTGTTTCAGCTTCGTTTCTGAGTTTCTCGAAAATCTGGAGCAGATAATTTTGCTCCTGGATATGTACAGAATGTGAGTCAAGATCCACTGTATGAAACATGTTTGCAACTCTCTCAAAGTGCACGTCATATCTTGACACGGCTTCCAGACAGACAGCAAACTTCACTGGAGATGTCGCACTTGATAACTGAAAGCATGCCAACGAGTATTTTGCCTGGTATTTGCGTCCGATGGAGTTCCCGCAGGGCTTCCTCTGTCGCCAAGAAATATTATGAAAATAAATATACTAACTTAATACGTTCCATCCATCTTGAGTCGTACGGTAATATGTTTCTCACAAGTTTTCTACACTAAACGCTCGCTATGAAAAATGTTATAACCTGCTTCACCGTTCCGATAATATTCCTTACCTCTTGTACAGCATTCAAATCATTGACAAATACAAAATTTTAATGCACGAAACTTAGGTAAAATTGGAAATTATCTGAAGTCAGCATATTTAAAACATTTTTCAAAAGACTGGTGTAAATTTCTGTAGGGTGGGGGTTCGCCCCCCCCCCTCACCTTTTTTATGGACGTCCTTGTTCCTAGGAGAGTTACAATTCCGGTTAAGCGCCATATTTCTTTAATATTCCATACTGTTGTCAACTGATTTGCATACTTACTTGACAAATTCTGGAGTATTTAGTATTCAGCATTCCGAAGAACGTAATGTTTTACTCTTAAGTAGACCTACTGGATCATAAACAGTATTGGAACAGTGCTCCGTAACAGTTGACTATACTGTTTCGACACACTTATGACCGAATATGAGCTAATCTGCTGCAAAACGGTAACAAACTCATCTGAATTGGATAAACTTTTGAGTCAGTATTATAAATCCTGTATTTCCCATATGAAATAACTATAATTTTCAACAGCCGCCATTTTTATTTACTTTTTTTTTTAAGTTACTCTAGTTTTTGAAAGTTACTAAAAACAATGTTTATAGCTATGCAAAATTATACTTCCTGCTTTTACTTGATTTTGCTACTAAACACGTTAAAAATAATAATGAATACTGCCCACTATGCATAAACAATTTCTTCGTGCAATTTTTTATTTATAATTTACGGTATATTTTAATTAAAAAATATAAAAGGGCTTCGCCAACTGTATATTTTTTACTGGTTTGCGAAATATTCATGCAATGAAGCAATATAAAAATATTTAGCGTATTTGTACAGTAAAAATAGTTTTAGACGTAAAGAAGTTATCTTACTTCCTTGGGAGTTCTTATGCGACCGTTTTGGTAACATTTGATTAATTAATTGCTGCCCACAAAGAAGGAACCGCCAGTTTAAAATTAAATTTATAAATGTGACGTAACGGGCGAAAAAAAGCGGAAATACAATATTGTTTCATCAGAACAATGTTTCGCCCACCTGCGACACAATACCTCGTCTGACGGTCTCGTGCTTGGACATATGTCAATACGACGGGAAATGAAATCATACTAAAACCGCGCGTTATCCTGGGGCACATTTACACATATTGTTACAGATCACACAAACACTTCGACAGTGATAAATATGGTGTCTTAACTGGTTCCACAAATGTTCAACGGGCAAACGATCAGGCGAACGAGAACATCACGGAAATGTTGAAACATGATGCAAGCACTCCGGGAAAATCTTATTTGTGTGCAGAAGAGTGTTATCTTGGTGTAAACTGGCTAAGATATCTCCTGGGCACTCAGCAAGGAAAGGTAACACATGAGGCCGCAATATACCTTCCATTTACTCTGTAATTTAACCTATATATTATATGAAAATGATACCACACATCAAGCTACAAATATGGAAATGTTTGCACCCGTACTATTCAAAGTCAGGCACTTCACTAAGTATTTGATTCTTTCCTGAGCAAATGCAGGAACGATACCGTGAATGAATTGGGAAAAATATTCACCATTTGCGTTTTTTTTCTAAAATCTATTTGCTATTTCGTTGCACTTTTCAAAACAAACCTTTGAAAATCACCCCTGTATTTATATTCCACGTATAAATTATAATATTTTCATTTATAATCAATATGAATAAAACAGTGAGGAAATAGATGTTGTAAATGCCTATTAGGAGACAGTTCTTACACAAAATATAATTACAATGAGTGCACGCGAATTCGAGGCGCTGTATCTTCGGTGGTATTTTATAGATTCGGTAAAGCTTTGCTTGTATGAGGTAGCGCTTCTGAAAAGTTGCAAGTAACCGTTAATAGGCTATATATACCTGATCGCTGATGTGGTATGTTTGAGGATGATTTCTTACTCGTCGACTTTCCTATCAGAACCAACGGCGAACCACGATTGTGTGCGATGTCTCTCCAGGTCATCACGCCAGTAGAAGGAAGCACGTACTTCTTGTAGAGCGAGGCAGGGATTGCAGCTTTCGCCAGCCGTCATCCACATCCTGCCACGGTGGTAGATCGTTACCAAAGAGAAGCGCGACGTGTCGTTTAAAGACAATTCAGTTTCACCATTCCGTGCTGCTCTTTGCTGACGCTATTTCGAAAGGGATACACATCCCAAAATAATTGTTCATGTTATTGGAATGTCGTGAGAAATATTTCTTTGGATATTTGTTCTGCAGTTCGCCCGTATTTCAATTTTTTAATTTCCGAGTCTAAATTTAAAGTGTGATTAAACTCTTACCGCAGCTTAACGAAGTGTCGCATTTAAAAGGATTTTAGTATACACTTCAGCCNGAAATCGCAGGATCCCACTCCTGTGATTTTAGTATACACTTCAGCCGAAACAAAATTTAACTTTAAATAACTTTTTTTTTAATTTGTACGAATTTATATTTGAATTTCAAATGTTCATAATAAAACTAAAAAAACTTAAACGAAGTTTTTTAAATTATTCGTTATTTTTATCGAGTTATCACCGATATATAGTCACGAAAGCATTAAATTTTCCTCAAGGTCTAGAAAAATGTTTTGGTTTCTGAAGAGCGTTGTTGGCTCTGTAGATCCGCAACTGCGCGTTAGTTCGATGGCGTGAAGAAAGGCGGACGGGAGTGGAATTTTNGATTTTAGTATACACTTCAGCCGAAACAAAATTTAACTTTAAATAACTTTTTTTTTAATTTGTACGAATTTATATTTGAATTTCAAATGTTCATAATAAAACTAAAAAACCTTAAACGAAGTTTTTTAAATTATTCGTTATTTTTATCGAGTTATCACCGATATATAGTCACGAAAGCATTAAATTTTCCTCAAGGTCTAGAAAAATGTTTTGGTTTCTGAACAGCGTTGTTGGCTCTGTAGATCCGCAACTGCGCGTTAGTTCGATGGCGTGAAGAAAGGCGGACGGGAGTGGAATTTTCCAGCGGCACGGTGTCGTGTGAGATAAACGACGGCTGCGCCGCGAAAGGAGCGANTTTCCAGCGGCACGGTGTCGTGTGAGATAAACGACGGCTGCGCCGCGAAAGGAGCGAGCAAACTCCAAAAAATGACACTTGTTACGTCACGTGTGTGCATTGTTCGCGACAAGCCGAAGAAGCGTCTCCGAAGCGGAGGAGCGCGGATTACTGCGACATAGGTTGTTCACGGCAAAGTGAGCACTTTCGAGGTGCTAGTTACGTTTTCATTTCAGCCATTTCTTATCCTTTAACCAACTTTTCAAATAAATATTGCCATATGTAAGTAATAAACACAGTGTGTATATTCTACCACTGTCGGAAGTTATTGTCCAAGGCTAAAATAACATTTATCTAATGACTTTTATTCCAGATGTGATGGCTTTCAAAAGTGCTCACTTCACCGTGAATACCCTATAGCATGGAAGACAAGGATGCGTTGACGTAAGTTGTCACCCCTGCTTCGCGTGTGTTAGCGGCGTTTCAAAACGTTACTCTGCGAGTAAATTTTTCTCTTCGGCTGTCCCAAAGCACTTTGATTAACTATTTTACTAATTTCTTTGGCAGTGTCCCGAAACTGCACAGTAATTACTCTGAGCATCTTGCCAGGGTAAAACTTTTACACGCACTTTTTCAGGGAGCAAATAATGGTAATTTTAAAATGGCGGGAAGTTAAGCGCAATTAAACAATTTGAAAGGAAATGTCGACATTCTGGTTACAGACACACGGTAAAATTACAAATTACAAGTGATAAATTTCTTATTTTTGTTAAAATTTTACCTTGTGTAAAGGTTGCATTTTTAGACGTAATATTTATTATTAACATATGGTAAGTAAAGTTGTTTATATATACAAGTATTTTTTGGAAAAAAATAATTGGGAAAGGGATTAAATATTTTTTTGGAATAAACGTTGGTTTATTCCAACGTAAGCTTGTAAACACAGCACGCTATTTACATCATGCCCGTTCCAAAACCACTTTTACTCTTACCTTCCTCAGCTGTTACTCTCTGTTACTTTACTCTCGGTGAAACGCTTATGAACGCCGTCATGCCGATCACGCCCAACAGACATAGCGGGAAACTAGAACAGCCAATCAGAAACCCGTCCCTGTTTTCCGCAAGAGCCACGTCGAGAAATCTAACTCACACAGAAATTTCTGCTCACGGAAAGAGAATACTTCGCAATTATTTCCCAGAAGTCAATTGGTTCACATATTTCATACCACAAATTTCTTGGTTACAGCCAATTACGGTAAGTTCCGACTTTTCTGAAGCACTGATAAATTTCTACTTCCAGAATATTCCTCCGCCTCATGCAAACGGAGGTTAACCGAGTCTAGAAAATTGCACCAAAAGGGACCACGCACCGTATTCGTGCGCACTCACTGTAATAATATTTTGCGTAAGAACTATTTCTTACTAAGCATTANAAGGGACCACGCACCGTATTCGTGCGCACTCACTGTAATAATATTTTGCGTAAGAACTATTTCTTACTAAGCATTACCAACATACATATTTTCTCATAAATGAAAGATTGTAATTTATAGATAAAATACAAGTAAAAGTTCAATACAACCAAAAATACGGTACTTTTATGTTAACACATGCTTCTTGTGGCACATTACATATTTAGAAACAGACATACACGCTTTGATTCAAAAAATGCGAAGAAACCGCGAATAGACTATTCACTTTCACACGCCCCATCGCCTCTATGCGCAAAGTGCTGAACGTGGCATGCAGTCTTTACGTCAGCAACTAGAATCTTGAGATTCTCAGTGTTGATGCTATTATTTTATGGTGTTATAATAAAGTTAAAAAATTTGTGTAGGTCCCCCGACAACGTCAAATATCATGCACAGGCGTTTGCGTATCTAAAAGTCATTGAAAAAAAAAACCTGCCGTTTACGCCATTTTCACTTTTTAAAAAAAAGCAGATTAAGACCGGAGGTAGAATACCGAAACTTGTCCTCGGACGTGGATTACTTTTTTTTTTTAATACTAATTCTAGGTGGATATATTATACGCTCTTGGAGCAGTCAATTTTAGAACAAGAATTATTATCCTGCGGCTCTGCACACTGTTCGGCAACCTAGTCCGGCGGAACCCACACCTACTGGCAGCAAACGAATTGCTGCTGAGAGCGCCGATATTTGCTCACAGATTGGACAACATTCCGTTATTTTGGCTGTGAAATATCGTCTGGAGCTGCAGCAAGACTTTGCAAACAGCAGCGAGCGATTTGACCAGGAATTATATAATTTGATTGGTAGGGTAAAGGGAAATCGAGACAGATTACTTGCACACGGGGCAAAAGCCAGCGTCAAGTTTCCTCATAAAAAAAATTGTCTGCAAGTGTCTTTAAGGATAGACATCAGCTTTTTTTTATATCAGATCGCCAAAAAATGCTACATAAGCTATTTATTTCCATCACTTACGCAAAATACAACAAATGTTTTACACATTACAACACAGCAGCAGCTTTTTAAAACATATTTTTTGATAGTTATATTGTGTGGTTTCTATGGTCCCCCCCCCCCCATATCTGTAACACCACTCCTCTCTCCATCTTACCAGTGGTATATGCTTCCTGCTATTCTTCGACCTTTGACTGTAAGGATGACCCGCAAGCTGTCGACAAGGCAACTAACAGTAGCTACGACAAACGCAACACTGTGCAGCTCATCAACAAATCCAAATTTCGCAAGGGAATCGCTGGTGAAAAGTTACCCAGAAGTAGGGAATCACACACGGAAATTAAGTATTCGAAGTAGACGAACTTCACCTGCGTATGTATATCCAAAACATTCCCTTAATCATGGATATTTTAAAAAATTATTTTGTGTTTGATGAATTGTTGTTAGGCTAATGAGGAGCCTAGGTACGAACAGCGACACATTTATCGCATTTTATTATTTCTATGAAGTTAAAACTTTAGAGTTATAGTAAATTGAATGTTGTTTCCGTACGAACAAAATTTTTCACTGTATCATCAAAATAATGTAAGTTCCAATCACCACTCTCTTATAATAATAACAGCAAAACAATCACGTCACGCGAAAGCTAGAGTTCCCCACCCCACCAATAAAATAAACAGAACCCTAACTATGTATTATATTATGCGGTTATAAGTAACAAAAATAAAACAGTAGGAAATGGCAACCAGCTATAGTTGCCTTAGTACTGGACTGAGGTAGTCAGTCTTTCATTGCCTGCCATTGGATTCGTAGTTTGTTTACAAAGATAGTTTTCTTCCATGACAGAACAGTTGCGGTGGTAGGACACATCGTCGCCGCACTTATTTTCCAGAACTGTCAAGATTTACTAAAGTCATTATTTTTTGTACAGTGTTATACGGTTTTAACTGTCAGTTTAGATTAGAAGAAAAATATAGTTTCATTTTCGTGCTGATACAGATAGTTGTGAAATTTTCGAATATACTTATTCATTCGTCATTTTCTAGTTTTATATATGTGTATATATATATATACACACACACACACAGTGGCTCACATTCATATTCGGCCACCTATGATTATCGCAGTTTCATGGCCTTATGTTACATTACAAATGAAGATAAACGTACAGCATATTGCAAAATCAGTCTTGTGTGCTGTAAATGAAATGCAATAATAGCCAACAATTGAAATGAGCAGTGCAAGTTAATGAAACACAATATTTTGTCCTCGCATACTGCATAAGTACGTCACTTTAATATTCGGCCAGTTGTGGTGGACGCGTGGCACAAGTATGATGCACATTGCGTTCGCACCTCGTGTCATTCTTTGCACGCTCTCTGCGCTGCGAGGTTGTTTTGGGTAGCTCTATTGGCTGCCTGAGTCAGGCAAATGGGACGTAGGGCAGGAATACAACATTTAAACTGTGGCAACTGGTAATTTTTCATCATGCAAAGAAGAAATCTCAACGAGAAATTGCGGAGCACTTGAATTTGCTGAGGTCCACTGTCGGAGACATCATAAGAAGGTTTGAGAAGGAACACAGAATAGATTCGGTACCTCAAAAAGGACAGCCAAAGAAACTAGGCAAGAGAGAAGAACGTCTAGTATTCAGGAAAATAAAGAAAGATCCGAAAATTAGTGCTTGCACACTTACCACGCAGTGTTACGGTTAGGTCCCGTAGTGAAATGCCAAACTAAGCAGAACCTAAGAAAGACGCCACAGAGTTCATTAACACCAAGCCGGAATCGAATCAGAAACCATCGCACAATGGCGCAAAGACGCCACAGAAGTGCTGGAATATCAAAACGGCAGACTGAGAGTGATTGCAGTAATCATGGGAGAATAAAGCACACGACGCTCGGCGACAGTGGATCCACTGAGCTAGTGCTGATCCAAGAGCATTTTAGGTGAGAAGAACAGTCAACCCGGAAGAGCCCGCCGCCGACGCCCTTAGGGGAACCAATCAAATCAAAGTACGTCAATAGTTACGTGGTGGGGCGAGAAGTGTGATATAGACGTCTACGACCGAGAGGGGTTGTCGTCTCTTTCGAACTTCAGACTTGACACCAGCGGTTCCTGGAGGCGGCGTCCGACAGCGGTTCCGGGTGCGAGGCTAGGGTGAGTTCCTCTCTTTAAATGTGATCCTCCTTCTTAATAACCTTCCTTGAGTCCTTCCCTCTCACTTCCGTTGGACTTAATTTTAAATGGAATATCATTTTGTACGCTACTACTATTGATCCAGTAAAGTCTTTATTAATGATTTCTACAATCCTTTAAATATCTTAGTTTACCCAGTTTTCCCTATCCTTAAACTATCCTGAGGGTGTTATGAGTGAATAAGGCTCATAACAGCAGGTACTCAATGAATGTGGAAAGAACGTCCATCCAGAAACCATATGACTTGTTATCAGAAGAGCAGGATATAATGGCAAGGTACCTAGAAAAAAGCCTTTCATTAATGAGGTGAATAGAATAAAACTACTTAAGTTCGCAAAAGACCAGGCTGACAAAGATGAAAGCTGGTGGGATAATGTTATCTTTGCTGATGAGACGAAATTTAATGTGTTTGGTTCAGATGGAAAGGTAACAGTATGGCGCAAGCCAAATGAGGAGCTAAAACCTGGGAACATGCAATCTACTGTGAAACACAGTGGAGATAGTATTATGATCTGGGGCTGTATATCTTCAGCAGGTGTTGGAGAGGCTGTACGTGTCGATGGAACAATGAAAAAGGAATACTATCTCAACATCCTGAAAGCAAACCGAAACAAGAGTGTTGATGATCTGGGAATTAGGAACACGTTTAAGTTCTACCAAGATAATGACCCAATACACAAGTCGTACATTGTCAAGAGCTGGCTTTTGTATAACTGTCCCACAGTCATTAACACTCCTCAATCACCCAACCTGAATCCCATTGAAAATCTGTGGGATGAACTCAAAACAAGACTGCGTACTACAACAATTAGGTTCACAAAAGAATTAAAGAAAAATTGCAAGGAAGAATGGAGTAAAATTGGCTCCGAATATACCAGGAAAATAATTTATAATATGCCACAACGTCTGCAAGAAGTAATTAAACAGAATGGCCATGCTACCAGGTACTAAAAGACTGATTGTTTAGTTTGCAAAGAGGATTATGTTTGTGTTTGAATGATGATAGCTGAATATTAAAGTGGCGTACTTATGCAGCATGGGATGACAAAATCATATTGTTTGTTAAGTTACAATGCTCATTTCCGTTATTGGCTACCGCTACATTTCATTTAAAGCACACAAGAATGATTGTGAAATATGATTTATGTTTATCTTCATTTCTTATGTAGCATAAGGCCATGAAACTCTGATAATCATAGGTGGCCGAATATTAATGTGAGTCACTGTATATACATATATATGAATATTTATACACATATATATACAAAGTTAAGCTGGAATTGATTAAATGTTTTCGGAGATTTAGCATACTATGTTAAAATGTCTAGATAGCCACAATTTTGAAAATAAGTGCCTGACATACTTGAAACATATTTTTACATATAAACTGCGACAGTACTACTTGATTGCCAAATTTGGTAGGAATCTGTCAATTTTTCCCGAGAAAATACACAAAAACCTGATTATTTAATGTAGTGCTATCTCACAAAATGGCGGATGAAAGTTTATTTTTTATTTGATACTTGTAATAGACACATACTGTCAGCGTACAACATTAGGTTGAAAATTGTCAAATAGTGTGGTAGTTATTCCAAATAAACCAAAATATTGATATCGTCACCACTTTGAAAATAAGTTCCCAATAAAGTTTAATTTCTCTTTTCTTTACCTAGCCTATCACAGTATTTCTTACGTGCCAAATTTGGCAAAAATTGGTTCAGTAGTTTTCGAGAAATAATGTAAAATATGCATTTTTACATACGGCGCTATCTTTCATAATGGTCTACAACAGTGGTTTTTGTTTAGCTTATACGATGCTTGTAATACATATCGTCAGCGTACAAAATTTGGTTGAATTTGGCTAAATTATATGGTAGTTATAACCAAATAAACCTAAAATATGTGAATGACCACCATTTTGAAAATAAATTCATAATTAAGTTCATTTACTTTTATTTACTTGGTCTATCATTAGGGCCAGTGACTTTTCGCGTGAAAATCGGAGCACACAGTAGACTTCAATACCATATACACACTTCAGCTGTTATACCTCCATTGCCTGCTGGTGCCGTGTCCGTCTTTGACCGAGCCACTCAGGACTAAGTAACTCCGACACTGAACCCTCGTGATTCGTGCGCAAACGGTTAACATGGGCCATAACATTTTTGAGCCAATCAAAGAAGCTGGATGATCCTACAGTGCTTTGGACTGTATCTTGTCTCGAAATCTTTTCGCGAAATATCGCTGCCCCTACCAGTATTACTTGCCAAATTTGGATATAATTGGTTTGAGTAGTTTTCGAGATATAACACAAAAGCTTTACTTTTTCATGTGGTGGTATCTTTCAAAATTGAGGATATAATTTTTTTTTTTTTATTGTTTATATGATGCTTGTAGTAGATACTGTCAACATTCCAAATTTGGTTTAAATCGGTTGAATGGTTTCCGAGATGACATATCGCCCTAAATTTTAAAATAACCGCCATTTTTTAAGTATGTACCTGGCGTGGTCAAAACTTTAAGTCATTTTTCCTTACTTAGTACTATATGTGTACCGAGTTTGGTGAAACTCTGTTGGGGATGGGGATGGGGACACACGCGACCATACACACACAGTCACACACACACAGACAGGAGAGTGCTCTTATAAGCCTTTCTTTCCTTAGGAATGTAGGCTGAAAACCTATCTCACGAACATCAAATCTTTTACACTAGAACTTTTAACGAACTCCTCCGTGGAATTTGGCAGTTGAAAGAAGAAACAAGTCACTAATTTGTATTGCATTATACGTTGTTTGTTACTAACTTTGCAGATCATGTATCTAGCAGTGACAATACAAGCATACCAAACAAAGCAGTGCATCTGAAAAAATTAAAGCCGTCAATTTAAAAGAGCACTGGCTACTATTTGTGTTATGCCATATGTCTGCGTACATATACACTGTGCTGTGACATCGCTCAAATGCTTGGTGACCACTTGCAGCCCTTTATGGACCTCACGAGACCTCCACAACGATGGGATAATCCAGCAATATGTCGCACCGTATCACCGGTCCCAAGTTGTCCAGGATTTGTTCGAGGAACGTTATGGAGAGTTTCAACTACTGCTGCGGCCACCTTGCTCGAGTATTTATGGGTCGTGGTGGAGAGGTCAATTCGCACTCATGATCCTGTGCCTACAAATAGCAGGGAGCTGTGGGTAGCTATCCAGACGGCATGGGCCAACATCTTTCCACAGGTGTTTCATCCACTTGTGGAATCGATGCCTCGACGAGTTGATGTACTTCGCCGGGCTAGAGGAGAGCCTAACATGATACTAGCTAGACCCCTGTCCAATGACTGTTGCCATGTCGGTGTGTCATATAAACACACCTACACACACACAATAGAAGTGAGTGAGTGAAGTGATTTGGGTGGCTCTTAATATCGACATCTTGAGAGTCGATTAGGGGGAAGCGAAGTAAGTGTGAAGCGGGGAAACGGGAGATCCCCGAGAAAATCCGCTGATCAGCGACATCGTCCGGCACGACTCCCACTTGCGAAAATCCGTGTGTGACCCCGCCGGGGATTGAACCCTGTTCTCTGTGGTGGAAGGCGAGCAGTCTAACCACTCAACCACCGCGGCCCCTTACACAATTGTAATTGGAAAGGGCTTGTTAACGTACGGTGTTAGGCCTGAAGGCTTATCAAGGGGTGGCTTACAAACTAACTTATGACATAACTTAAACCTCCCACACCGCATATCGGCGGCGCACCAACCGACTGCACCACAGGAGGCCGGCTTACATACACAAGGTCGTTTTTCGGCGGTTAGTTTCTAAAGAATTTCTATCCCTGCGCATGCAAACAAATTGCCAAGGTATCGACGTCTTGCAGCCAGACTTTGAACTGCAGGCGGTTTGTAGCGGCGCGCAGAAAATAATTGCTGGCACGTATGTTGGAGCCGCGTTAACAGGTTTCGCGGAGGGCAATTTGTACGGCCGGTCACGTCCGGCAGATATATTCGGAGGGGGCTTGACGCCAGCGACTGGATATTCTTGCAAGAGCTGGCCCGCAGCCTCGTCCAGAGCCCGCCCCTCTCTGTCTCTCTCTCTCTCTGTCTCTCTCTCTCTCTCTCTCTCGGTTTTTTTGTGCGTACCGCTCGGAAATGCGGCAGACGACTGCATAGCGACACGCACGCACGTTGCATTCGCCCGACGTCGCCACCGCAAGCTGCTGTTCAACTACCCGGCAACATTTTTTTTGTCTTGCATTTACTTGTAGAAGCGTAGTTTACAAAAAAAAATTCCGCAATGTAATGAAGGTAAAAATGAAGTTTTCGTTTTAATGTTGTCCAGAAATTATGAAATGAGAAATCACACTCCGGGTATTTCGTTTTGCATCGTTCGGTCACAAGTTCGTTTCCGATTTCAAGTGTTGCAGTCTCTTAATTTTTTGGTACACACTGCGCTCGTGTTCGGAAATTTTTCTTGCGACCAACGAACGACGTGCTGCATGCTCGATATAACCACAGAGTAAATAAATACACAGAGGTGTGGAGATATTTGGGCGGCCGATGAGGGTGAAGTGAGGTGAGGATGGAGTAGCGCCGGAATGCAAGGGCAGGGGAAACGGGAGAGCCCGAGAAAACTCGCCAACCAGCGGCATCGTCGGGCACGATTCCCACATACGAAAATCTGGGAGCGACCCCGCTGGGAGTCGAACCCGGTTCACCGCCTTGGTGAGAGGCAGTAGTCTGACCACTACACCACTGTGGCCCATATACGGAGGCGAAATGGCGTGTCAGCTCCTTTTTCAATTTGCGCGTGACCATTCCCTGGTTGGTTGCGCAAGGTTTCAGGAACGGGCCTTGTGTCTGATTGGCTACTGTGTACCGCGAGTAGGTAACCAGGTGCTGAATGGCGAACGTCGTTCATACATGTTGCTGGTCAGTGACGCGACGCCATGTTTGTGCGGTGTGCGGCTTCAAGAAACAGCAGGTTGACCACACCTAAGTCAAGCTGCCCACAAGATGGCAGCAAGGGGAAGCGGACGGAAGGAAGACAATATTCTTTTACAGTGGGATTACAAGCCCCTCTGCTCGTATATATTTTTCGCCTTCGCACACTTGCCAACAATGCATGCGAAACGCTGCATGAACTTTATCTTTTCCTCTGTGGCATGGAGAACCCACCCGGCATGTCCATCGTCATGGCTTTCCTCCGGCGACCTCCACGGGATTAGTCCACTTCAAAAACCTCACTTGGCCAATTGGTGCATGTTCCTCCCCCACTCAATTTTTGTTTGCACAGCGTATAGACCTAGGACCTGGCACGCCCCTAGAATTTGACCCCCCCCCCCCCCCCCCCCCCCCCCCCCCCCCCCCCCCCACCNCCTTCAGGACAACAAAAAAAAACACGTATACGACTGGAGTTCGCGGAATAAGGGGCTATTTCACCTCTGTATTCTCAAGTACTCTGTGATGTTTCTAACATTATAACCACTCACTTCGAAGAGATGTAGAAAATTCCACAAATCAGATTAGTCACAAGGAATACTCTCGTATCAATATGACCGGTGCCTTGCTGAGTAAACTGAGGAAAAGGTTTTGTTGAACCGAACAAAGTTTGTTCGGCGCAACCGAATTAATTGTTTGTATTGGGGCGACAAAATATTTCGTTGTGTAAAACCAATTTTTTTTTCTTATTTGGTTGCCCCAAACAAAGATTTAGTTTGTGCAACAAAAAATTTGTTTGACTCCACGTACATTAAACAATTTCGGTTTATGTATATACCGAGATACGAACCTAGACCAGCTGCGCCTCAGAAACTTAGCTTAAATGACTACTTGACTACTGAGGAAATTGGAATGATTTTCGTTAAATGCAGTTCAAATATTGGACAAGGTCCCCAAATAAATATTTCAAGTTTCACAGCTATACTATTTTGTTTCCTGTAGAGAATTAGAATGTTTATGCCATTATTAAGCATCAATAGATGTACAAACAAATGCTGTTACTATCCTAATTGCCACAAAAAACACAAACAAACTCTTGAGCTGTATTTTCGAGCGAAGGCACTGAAACGAGAGGCCAAACAAATAATTACAGTTGATTCAACAAAATATTTTTTTGGCAGTCTTTCTTTTGCACACAACATAGAGGTTTCCTTTTTATTCAAACAAAACATTTTGTTTACTCAACAAAATATTTTGTTAGCACAACTAAATATATTATTAATAAATATTTTTTTGCTGTTCTCTAAGTGTACATAGTACCGGTTGAAAGTATCATTCACCGTGTTTATGGTAATATACGTAATGATTAAATCTCATGAGCCGAAATCAAAGTTTTTACAGTTTTAAACGGTATTCAGTGCAATTACCGTAATTTTTAATTACAGAGTCATTAATGTGTGGTTTATTTTACATTGCAAATGCAGGCAGTGGGTGTAATATGATTGGCCAGAACTTGCTAATCTGATGTAACTACAGAAACAAATTCGTAAAAAGCAAAAACCGTTTTTTCTACCCATCATTTAAACACTATTAATGAGGTATTTAATGTTTGCTTGGAAGTAACGATTTCGACCAAAGATATTTGCTCCAAAATAAAGAACGTTAAGGGGGAGAGACCCCTGCAATCTTGGATCTACATATATTCCTCCATAACTTAATTTCCAGACACTATATATTTAAAAACAAAGCTTGTTAAGGTACAGGAAACCTCTTGATAGTTTTTATTTCTTTCGAAATTCAGCTTTCTTTTGTTTCGTTACTCGTTTCGTTTCACATCCATAAACGTAATCAAAAGTTTCTTTCATTATTTGATCATTTTTGTCCCACGTGGAATAATACGGATATAACTGAAACCTTACAAAAAAAGTTAAGTAGTCCTCTATGCCATGTCAAGGTTTGGTCTTTAATGTTCCATCATTGAGTTTGATTGTGAAGAATAGTAAAGAAATTTTCTAAATGGACGTGATTTGTCCACTTTAATTTCTTCGAGGGAGTTTCAGTAAGAAAAAAAAACAGATTGTTTGATATCTGGGGAATTTCGACGGAGGCTACGTCGTCTGTATACATATGACCTGTAATGGCGAGGAATAAACATAATACACTAAAATTTGCATAACTCTTTCATGGTCATTGTATGAAATTGTCTACGTGTTGCACAGGAAGGTTATACTTGACTGGCACTGTACACTACGAGATTCAGCACCCAATGACCTTCCCTGGTCGTATCTCATCTTTAAACCGTGCTACTGCTCTAGATTAAGACTGGTCCATATCTGTCAGTGAACACAAAGCTTACAGCTTATTGGCCGTGAAAACGAAACAAGCGCTTTACCAGCTTAAGTACAGCACGAATAAATTTTTTTTCGTATTTGCAACACCAGAAACCATAACTTAGGCCGTGCCCCCAATTCGGCGAGCGAATACGCTCTCGCCCACTCTTGACTCTTCGCTGTCCCAACTCGGAGGAGAGAGCGCGAGAGGGAGAGTGAACGACTGCCTTCACTCGCTGCTCACTCTCGCACCCTCTGTGGCAGCCATGTTGCTTTCAAGTCTACCCTCGAATATTCAGATGTATATTTTTTTGTTCCTACAGCAATGTTAAAAATATTTTATTGTCTTGATATAATTGTAACGATTGTGAAATGTGTATTAATACTAACAGTATTACGTATAATACGGAACAAAGAATTGTAATATTATTATGATCATGTTTCGTTCAAGTTAGGTGTGTTCATATTACTAAATACATACAATGCTTTGCACATAGTAGTTAAAGTTTTTGACTAATTATATATATATGTATATATATATATATATATATGTGTGTGTGTGTGTGTGTGTGTGTGTGTGTGTGTAAAATCATAGTAAGTTGATATTTTTGAAAACACTGTCAATTTATTAGAGGAATGGGAAGGGCGAGTAATGTTTTATTTTTTATTATGTCTTACCTTTCCTGTCAAAGAATTAATGGCAAAGGCCCACAGAGTACGCGAGTCTCAATTCACTGGAGTGCGCCAGAGTGTGAGAGAGTGTGGGACACAGCCTACACGTTGGGACACAGCCTAAATGTAAGAATGATAGGTTAAATATATGCAAGGGAGATGTCGGTGAACCTGGCCTGGCTGGCAGGAGACTTCGCGTGACTCGCCGACGACTGCGGTTTACGCTGTGACGTCTCCTCGACGTGGCGACTTGCTATCGCGTTGTCGGCCGTCACGCGGCTCGCGTGCCCCGGCAGCACGCCGCGGAAACCGCATCTGCATACGTGCATAATACAGCAGCCAGCGGCTGCTTTGTCGAGGCCCCGGGCTCGTCCAGCTACCGGACAGGTAGCATCAAACATTTGAAAAATCACCCCATGTCTGACGAGTTTCGTCAATTCCTCAATATCTTATATATGACAAGCGTTTCATACCCCTTTTATCATAAAAATATATTATTTTTAGTTCAATTGGACCTTTACTTATATTTTGTCTATAAATTATAATACACTCATTTCCAAAAAAAATAAATTATTACACCGTATGTGCCATCGCAGGGGCACGTAAGTACAAGCACAGGACATGGTATAAGGTGTACAGAAGGCATCCAAATATTGCACCACACCAAGCCTGTATTGCAGGGGAACAACGCCTGCAGACTCCACTACGTATATCGTTGGACCTCCCGTAGCATGGAGTCAGACGGCAATACGGTAGATCATGGAGGCATACAGACGTCGGCAGTTCTCCTGAGCAAGATCCTACCACAGCTGGCGTAACTGACACTCCAAATCCGCCGTAGTTGCTGCTGGCTGACGTTTCCATCCAATATGGTCCCATACGTTCACGATGGGCTAGAGGTCTGGGGAGCTTGCTGGCCAAGGCTTGTCGAATGCGTCTTCGGAAAGGCTGCATGTTCAGTGAACTTGGCACTGTGGCTCACGTTGCGGCTAAGGCATTCTGTGTCTTGCATGTATGAATGATGGAGGGACATGAATGGCTCCTAGTGGCACATCCGCGCAAGCAAACAACATTAAACGCAAATTGGACACATGTGGCAACCTACTTTGTACTCGCCCGATTCGTTCATGGTGATCATTTTTTTTTTGTTAATTGGGGTATTTTATTTTTAACTAATATGAATAAAAACAGGGAGAAAAAATTTATGCTGGTAATACCTAGTAGAAATATTTCTCATGCAAAATATAATTTAACAGAGTGCGCACAAATGTGGTGCGATGTCCTGTTGGTATAATTTTCCAGACTTAGTTAAGCATTGTTTACATGAGGCTGAGGAATAGCCTGAAAGTAGAGCTTAAGCAGTGCTTCAGAAAAGTTGTAAGTAACCGTGAATTCACTATACAGCGTGCTCCGAAAGGTTCCCTGTAGGTTGGACTATCGTTGCGAGGCGCTGGCTGGCGGACGGCGCATTTCGACATGTTGCTGGCCAGTGACGCTTTTTGATTACGAGTGCGGGTGTAGTTCGCGGCTGTTGTTTCACTTATGTACTCTTTATTATTGCTTTTTTTATTGTTTTGCTTTACTGCGTTTTCCTTAACTTCATTTTGCCTGACGTAGTTCCGCCTTGCTTCGTCTCTTCCAATTACGATGATTTCGATTCGACTGTTCTCGATTGTTATACCTGCATGCAGATCAAGCAGCAGCGTACTAACTTCAACTTACGTCTGAGAAACAGCTCCCATGAATAAGGCGTATTGGATTGGATCGGCAAGGTCTTATTAACGTCCCCCGGTGTTATACCTGGCTGCTTATCAGAGGACGGCTTACAAACTAACTTACGACCTGACTTAAATGAGCACCCTTGCCTTACCTTTGATTCGAACCCAGAACCTACCAGACCGGTAGCGCACCAACTGACTGCGCCACGGGAGGTCGGCATGAATAAGGCGTAGGCTACCCGTGATTCGAACAAGGAACCCAGCGACTTCGGGCAACACAGCTCACTTGAATAATAAGAAAATATAAAGTAAAGCAAACTTATTAAATATACGGTGTCGTTTCTTCAACATACACTATAACTTGGGCAGAAATTAAATGCGCATTTTTGCATAACCGTGCTGTTTAAAAATTTAACCTAATTACTTTTACAAGCTCGCTGATCAACAACCTACCGCCTATTGTAACCACGGTGTGGTAACTGGTTGTATTTCATAGTCTTCCCAGGATGAGTCAAGACATGAAACGGTCTTTCTTATTTCAAGTACGTTGGAGCACGAAAATGGTAACGAATATTCTAACGGCAAACTTAAGTATTTCTTCTTGCTGTGATTTAATTATTGGACTATATAATTTTTTTGTTCATTTTACTGAAACGTTTTTTTGTAAACATAAACCTTTTAAAACTACAGTATCATCTCTTGTAAAATGTATTATTTGTAATGTTCCAAGATACATATTTGTAATACATCCTGGAAAATTGTACTGACCAGAAATCACCCTACATAAATCCTTGAAGTCAACGTTATAAATTATTACAATCAGTGGCATACCTTTCACTTAAAACAACTGACTGTTTTAACAAATGACGCAGTATTAAAGAGTAATAATTTGTGTATAAAACCTCATAGCCTTTTGCTTAACTTTTCGTGAAAAGACAGGTTCATGTGATAGTGCGGCTGTCATGCCACAGAATATTTGCGATCTTCTTCAGTAGACAAAAAATATTCCTCCAGGGACAGGGCCCCCATCATCTTAACAAATTCCTGTTTCCCTCACAATTTTACATTTTCTCCTCAAAAATAGCTAACAACCCAAGAATTTTCCTTAAATAAAATTTCGACGATACCAGTGTCCCCTGGTGTCAAAGCCCAAAATCAAATATGAAATCAAGTAATAGCGAGTAATAGACCAGATGACATCTTAGCCTGGTGGATAAGGCTAAAAATAGTATCCAAAAAATTCTAGGAAAAAATATGATGATAATTTTAAGATTTAATCGAATTCAAAATGGTAGATGGCAAGAAGGAACAATAGAGCACGAGAAAAATGCAATCAAAGATATTGGATGAGATGGAATAACAGAGCATAATAAAATAGGAATCTAAAATGGTGGCTGCCAAAAAGGAATGACAGATCATGAGAAAATGGAAATCCGAGATTGTAAATGGCAAAAAGGAATTATAGATCACGCGAAAAAAAAACTAAATAAAAGGTGGTGGATGGTAATTAGGAATGATAGAGCTTGAGAAAATTAAAATCTAAGATGTCGGATGTCAAGAAGAAATGACAGAGCATGATAAAATCAAAATACAAGGTGGCAGCTAGAAATAAGACGACGGCCGGGTACCTGGCTCCCCTCCCTAACACCTGGAATTAATTACCCACTAAGAATGACGAAACGCGGATGCAAAATGAAGGAAATTCTTATAAATTAACTCGTGGTGATTTTCCTCAATATTACCGAAATTTTCTACCGAAAATTCCAAAACTACTCACTAAGAGTGAGTGACATGTGGTGGCTGTTTGCTCAATGCGGCTGACTTCTTCTCAATTTCAGGCCACACTGAGCCAAAATATAAATTACGGATATATTTTTAAAAGAAAGTCGAAATATTCTCATAGAAATTCTTGGAGTGTTAATAATTTTTGAGAAAAAACATAAATTTTGAGGAAAAACTAGAATTTTACAATATGCCAGCGCATGAATCCGAAACCGACTCCTTGGTCCCGTAGGAACATTTCCTAACTACTTTCTTACATATGTAACACAAACTGTACTTTTCTGCCTGCTGGTAGTGTGTGCGCTACTTTTTTTAAAATGTGTTCTGCATTTTGTAGAGCAGGGTAAGTCAGCCGCGAACCAGCTACAGGGGGGAACAAGTAAGGTGTTTATATGGCGGAATGAGACCTTGGCGTGATTGCAGCAATAGCGTGCACGCATGCGCTGAACCTTGGAGTGGTCAGTGAGTCGCAGGTCTGTGGTCGCAGGCGAGTGCGAGCTGAGACTCGTCCCGTGTCGGGGTGTAGCCAGCGGACCGGGCGTCCCTGGACCGGCTATTAGCGCTCTCTCGGCCACTAGTCATTAAACTGGTCCGGCACCACCGACCGGACCCTCACCTTCCCGACCGGCGCGCTGTTCCTCAACTCTTCCAACTTCCCAAGTCGCCTTTACGCCTAATGGCTGCCACGCCACTCGCAGAGCCTCCGACGCCCGCTCTAATAGCCTTAACAACGGCACTGATGACTTGCTGCTCCTCGCCAATAATGACCCACCTACCAAATTGTTCTTGTGCCAAATAAGAACACACTCCCTCTGAGCAATTATTGGCTATTTGCGTGATTATACTTATAATGAGTTTCGAATTTTTCCCCCCCCCTCCAAAAGTGTGTAAAATGAGTTGTTCTTTCATTGTTATAGCTGTCGGATTTTTATTAATCTCTAGANTCCCCCCCCCCCTCCAAAAGTGTGTAAAATGAGTTGTTCTTTCATTGTTATAGCTGTCGGATTTTTATTAATCTCTAGACGTGTCGATTGCGTTACATAGGACAGCGACTGCAATAGATGTTTTCTTCCTAAGAAAATAGTTTTTTCGTTTGCTTTGAAGTGGTGGTTTCCACCAAATTGTTTTGCGCCACTTCAGCTTCCAAAAATATTGCATCTCCGACACAAGAGCGGGTTGAAGGGACTATTAATGACGACCACGGCCAGTTTAATCTCCACGAAGTGTTTTCTCAGTAGGGGGAGAGTACTCATAGGTTTTGACAAATATTGCACCAGTGACAGTTGTTTCCGAATGTGGGGTGTGGAAATCATAGCACTGTAATTATTGGACCAACGGTTCATTTACTGGTCAATTATAGCATGCATTATTCCACAGAGGGTAACGAACTTTGCTTGAAAATGTCAAACTCGACATTTTTGGGGATATACTATCAGTATAATGGACGCCACCCCATACTGCTAGTCCTGTGGTCGACTAGCAGAATGGGAAGTTGCGCAACAGGTGAATAGGGCACGGAGGCTCCGTGAATGGGCACCAAGGTCTCCCGATTCCGATTTGACATCAATAGACTACTTTTTGTGGGCATGTGCATGGAATTGCACAAACTATCTCAGAAGACATGGACCATCGAATTACAGAAGCTTGTCATTCGATTTGACCTGCAGTGCTCCAAATAGTACGAGCCGCATTTCAACGATGTAATCGACAGTGTGTGCTCGAGGATCGTCGTGCATTGGAACACCTCGCGCGCTGAGTCACCTTGTCTGCATCCACGGAAATCATCATGTGTTGTAAGTAGTTTGTGTTCTCCCCAGACATTTTCCAGTACTATGTCTACAAATACCGCACTCTAAGAAATTATACGGGAAATTTACCATACCAGTGCATATGCTTAGTGAGAAAGCAGGAATGATAATATTTTCATCTATACATTCATTGTAGCGTTCCTACATTTGCTCAGGAAACAGTCAAATGCGTATGGAAGTTCCCGACTTTGTATAGTAGCGACGCTAAACACTCCTATATCTGCAGCTTGATGTGTGGTATTATTACCATACAGCGTATAGGTTAACAACTTCCATTACAGTTTAGGAAGTTAACCAGAATTTTTTTTAGAGTGCGGCTATTAATGACAGGGTGTGACGTGTGTGTGTTTGCTGCAGTTTCCACTGACGATACACACAATGCCATTGCAAATCATACTTAATTTAAAACACAATATGTTCAGGCAGCAGATTTATTGTTGGTGGAGGTAACATGTTTTACATGAGATCAGTATCGAGTTTCTTACTACTTTCACTACAGCTGCAGACATATTTCCACAACCAGTGCTTTTCATGTGATGTATATGGGAACATTTTATCTGTTCAGCCTATTGATATAATAAACATTATAAATGCACGTATCTATGAGTTCATGTGTGTGTGTGTGTGTGTGTTCAGTAATATCTATGTCGCTCAGTACTGTGTATAAGAAATTAATTTTTGATGCAGCTGCAGTTACTCACTGAACACTATGTGGCAGTTGAGGAATTCTTGAAGGCACGCGCAGATTATTATATCGCTCTCAAGTGTCTACCATGTTGTTTGATACTTTGCATGACCTATAACCAACCCATGAGGTTCGAACTCATGGCCTGCTGCTTCCTCGCAGCCAGACCCTCTGACCTTTACTACCAGAAGGAGGCCGTACACTCTGAAGAGTACGATACAAAATATAGTGTTGTCGGATCAGGCGACACGACCCGGCGCAGTAAGTAAGTAGTTTCTACTGATTTTCTCAACGAATGGCAAACACAAATAAGAATAATAAATGAACAATTTTTATTACTTTAATGTGCATTTTCGAATCCTGTATGGGAGTCTGCCAATTATCTTGTAACACAACTAGAAGGAATGGAATTCACAGGCGTGAAAGGGCCTGTGAAGCGACATATGGAGACTCTCGAGGTCAATGACATCTCTGTCTCTTTGTAGAACCTCCGGATATCCAACCAAAGAAGGATTTGCCATATGGTTTCTTTGATACTGGTTACTGGTGCCTAAAAGGGGTATAAAATTGTAGAACTGAGGCAGCAAATTATGTGGAATGATCAATGCGGACCTTGGCATCCTCAGCAATCAGATCGTTTGGAGCCCAATACTAGGCATTTAAATTTAAAGTAATCCAATGGAATTTTAATGCATCAATTGGTGCAATGCAGATTGCGGCGGCCAGAAATTGCATGTGACTTGTCGGTCGAACATGACAGAACTCATAAGCGCAGTAGGAAGTTAGAAGTATTATGTCCCCAGGTTCCTTTAACTCCAGGTTAGGTGGTTTTGACTCGAAGTGATTATGAGGACAAATGAGTGGACATGGAAGGTTACCGCTCTCAATGGCAGGCAAACGCAATAGACTGCGACACAGCCCAGGTGTTGTCTTGGAAAAGCAGAATGTGCATGGGTGAAATTATGAGTGATTTCGGGTTGTCTTAAAAATGTGGAGGTTAATAAAGATTCTCTGAGTAATGCCATTATGAGCCTTCATTTTTTGATCAATTACAGGATTAGATGGAGTATCATAGTGTTCATTCGCATATTATAAATCTCTCACGTGTGGAAGACGAAGATAGTCCAGTCTATATGTGAAAAATGTAACGGCTGTCGTACAAGTCTCAGGTGTGACAGTTTACTCACCTATTGGATTACGCATATACTATGTAGCCAAAAGTCTCCAGACACCAATTCATGTTGGTTCCGAAGGTGCCAGACATGTAACTAACATGATGTGTTAGACCCCGTTGCTGTTATTACAACATAAATAATTCGGCTAGGTTTTTCACTGACTTCTGGTGCACAGTTGGTGGAATTTGTTTTCATTCTTCCTGTAGCATGGTAAACCGTTTACCTTTATCTCCTCCTCGTGTGGTTCTGTCACATCAACCACTCCACTGGCTCCTCTCAAAGATGTTCTGTCGGGTTCAAGTCAGTACTTTGACTAGGCCAGTTAAGTAGTCCCACCTGATTGTATTCGTTAAACGACATGATTTCTTTACGGCAAGAAAAAATAATGTGCTGACACAGGAACATGCCTGTTCCAAATTGTTGACACAGTGTGGGAAGCATGTTATAGTCGAAAATGTCTTCTTACATGCCGAATTACATCAATCCATCTATTAAAAGTAAAGACAAATGTCCAAACCGAGAGAGACAGCCCGAGAACATTAAACTACCACCAACAAATTTCACTGTCTACACAACTCACTCAGATAACTAACGTTCGCTAGCCCATTCAGACATAGTGCATGGAATTAAGTACATTATGCTCATGTAGGCAAATTTTGGTCTGTACTGCACACTGCAAAGCTCAATGATCAATGATCTTACCTGTGGGTAAATGATTCGCAAACCATCTTACTGGGCTAGGCCATAATTCGTTCACATTACTGTAGCCGAACATAAAGACTACAGTTCATTGGCTGTGATAACGAAACAAGTGTTGTGTCGACATAAGTACAGCATGCATCATAATTTGTTTTGTTTGAAACACCTAAGAACGTAAATTAAAGCGGGTCTGAAAGGGATGAGTATCTTCTAGGTCCACACACGTTTGTACGAGTACCAGATAATTTACTATGATTCAGCACTACCCAAAACCTTCTTCCATTTCTCCACAGTCCAATGACGGTATTGTCTGCACCACTCCAAATACGCCGTGATTTGGTACATGTGACCAGTGATTTTCTGGAAAGTAACTTTACTATGAAAACCAAGCTCTCTCACCTCCCGACTTCTGTACCTGAAATTCGCCGGAAGACCTCTACAATCGCTGGCACGTCTTTCTCACGGATGGTTTGCAAAACAAGCCTCATTGCTATTAGTTAGTTTCTTGGGACTACATTATTCTCTGTACTAGTTTGTACAGCGTGTGGGAGATCAGGTATCCTGTGCCTGTGGCCTTAAAGGTTAAACAGGAGTAAATTCCAAAGCAACATATGGTGTGCAGAGCGCCCAGCACTAGTTTTAGTCAGCCCCATCAGACATCTTAGCCACTTCAGTCGTTAGAGTAATCCATGCTGTGCACACCGAGCAGTTCCCATTAAAGTCCAGAGGCAGACTATAACATGGCACTGCCATGCTTTAATTGACTGCAGTTGAATGCAACCTTTCTTGGGACTACCAGAGCGATGCTTGGGACCAGTGCTTCCATTACGATGCTTCCACTTGACAGTAACTTCGCTAACAGTGGAGCAAGGCTCATTTAACCGTTGGTAAATCTCTCTGAAGAAATGTCCGAATTTATGGGCCCCAAACAATCTTGCATCATTCTCTCTCTCTCTCTCTGTTGACTCTTTTCCCCCCGTAAACATGTGTATGGCGTTCAAGAGTTTTTGCTTTCGGTTACGTAGCGTCTTACTAGGTAAATTCTCTCGAAGCAAATAGGTGTCTGGAGACATTTGGCCATCCAGTGTAGTCAATAAAGTTTATAATGCAAGGGGCCAGCGAATGGGAAGCTGCATTTCAAGGAACTGCACCAGCCTCTGCCTGGAGTGATAATGGAAAATCAAATGGTAAAACATACAATATATAGTAGAAAAATTTTAATGAGAAGGTGCCTATGAAAAAAAAAGAGAGCCATTTGAAGAAGTGGTTTGAATACTGTAACAAGAAAAGTGGAAAGACAGAAGCAATAAGCTAGCAGGATGAAACTAAAACACGATATAATGAGCGTTGGATATTAAACCGTCATATAAATGCCTATATTTGAAGCTGAACGATTCAAAGCCAAACGATTTGTTCACAGTCATCTCATTAGACATCCGAAAGTCATTTTGTATATTGTAATTTCAAATGCAGAAACCACCAGTTGACAGGTTTTATGGTCATAGTCGGCAAGTAGCTTGATTTATTTTCCGGTAGATGTAGGGCTATGTAAGCGTAATTCACTGTCTGTTAGTATTGCCACGTGTCTATTCTTCTGACAATACAAAAAAAAACAAATCTTCTTTCAAAATTTAAAAAAAAAATTTATCTGGTTAGGAAGATCTTATACTACATCCATAACTGTGACTAATGTAGACCTGCCTATATGGTGTACTAGCGTCAAAAACCAACTTGCTGTGCAAGGATTTAAGAGTCCAAAACATTTATTAGGTATGAATATTTGTAAATTTTTAGGTATAAGATTATATTAAGTTTAGTTTGTAATCTATCTACCTCCCCTCCAACCCATTTGCTTCATCAGCAAAAAATGAGGTCGTTAATAAATCACAATAATAAAATACCTGAAAAATATTTTGGATACACGCAGCTTTACAACCGTGACTACTAAATCACAGTGTTTGTTAAATCCGGTACTAGCTCAGCCAAGAAAATACACATGTTGGTTGTCCGAGCTGGTAACTTTTTGGCTAACCTGTTTATCCAGACCGATGCAAACCGGTTTAACGACTTTTCTGTTTATGCTTCAGGCGATGTATCTTTATGGTCAAAAACTAATGTTACCCATGTCCGTTTCAAGATAGAGGTTTCTTTGTAACGTAGCAAACTCTAAAACATAATTTAATAATTGTATTTCACTACATTTGTGATTTTCTGTTTTACTGTATTAATTACATTCTACTGAAGTCAGGAAATGTCAATAATTTGTGTAAAAAATTGTACCATTTAAATGCTTTAAAACTCATTCTAAGTCATAATGCGTAACACCAAACGTTTTAAAAGAATTTTACTCCAAAAAACCGGTAATGCTCTGTTTATAAAAATACCGTACTTTTTTCCCCTCCAAATTTCAAAAATGTAATTCAGAATCACAACAATACGCGATGTTTGGCAAACACAGCTAGATCTATTACAAGACTGCCAGCAATATACGCCAGTCACAACGCTTCCAGAACAACCGATTTAGTCGCAGTCATCCGAATGATTCCTCGCATACTAGATAAACAGATTCCAGGCATTCTGGGTAAACATCTAATGAATTCTGGGGGACAACAGTTATCCAATATGGCTGAATAAACCGCTTTCTACTGCAAGTATTTAATATACTCCAATCACGGTTACTTCTAGCATTTCCGAAGCATTGTTAAAGTTCTACTTTCAGTGTGTTTCTCCACCTCATGCAAACAAAGCTAAACTAAGTCTCAAAATTACGCTAAATGGAAAACGCATCGCATTTGTGCGCACACAGTTTAGTAATATTTTCCAAGAAATCTAATTCTTAATATGCGTTACCAAAATATGTATTTCATTTCTGTTTTTATTCATACTAATTATAAATAAATTATTATGATTTATAGATAAAATATAATTAAAAGTTCTACTTACACAAAAATAAGATGCTCTTTTTATGTCACCAGATGTATAAAACGCTTATGATACGTGGCATAGGAAAAAAACCAAACACGTAATGCAGGGGCTGATTTTTCAAAGATTTGATTTGAAAAGTGTGTAGATACTGCGAATATACTATAGATCCTGCACGAATACCGAAGCTTGTTCGTTTAGGTTTGAAATGTTCCAGGCGGAGTTCATCGTTGGTTGAGTACGAAGAGCGTCAGAAGATGTGTCACGAGGAGGCCAGAGGCGACATTTGAAAACTTACGTCATGTCTAATTAATAATTACCTAGCAAAGAACCGGGTCGCGAATAGTTCAAATCACACTGTAATCAGCCGGTCGCATCGCTTTTCATCTGTTTGTCACACACGAAGCGTGTTTGAGATGCTGCGGTGTTGTAGTGGTCGGAACACTCGCTTTCCGCCACGTCGAACCAGGTATGTTTTCCGGCTGCGGGGTCAACCCCGGAATTCCACACTTGTGAAACGTGATGGACGGACGGCTGGGTTTCCTCGGGATTCTCCCATATCCCTCACTGCTACATTCCTTCGCTGCCTCGTCTTCACCTCGCTTCACCCCCTTCGGCATTCGGGAGATGGTACCGTCACCCAATTGGTAACCCATTTCTCTTCCACTTTTAATATATAGTTTATTCACAGTATCTTCATATTTTTTAAATAAAATATTTGAAAAATTACCCCGTGTATGAGTGTTTAATTGTTTCCCTAAATGCCATTTATCACAAGCAATTTATAAAACAAAAAAACACCTCATCATTTTGGTTGAATTAAACTTTTACTTATATTTTATCTATAAATTATAATATATCATTTGAAATTAATGTTAGTAAGAAAAGATTGAAAATTGATGTGTTGGTAATGTCTAGTAAGAAATAGTTCTCATGCAAAATATTACTAAACTGAGTGCGCATAAAGGCGGCACGTTGTCCCTTTGGTGTAATTCTGTGTACATCGTTAAGCTTTATTTGTATGAGGCGGAAGAATATCCAGATAGTAGATAGAACTTTATCAGTGCTTCAGAAATTTGGAAGCGACCGTGAATGGACTAATTACATACGATTAGGCCTACTACTAAACTCCAAAACCAACGACGAATGTGTGTTCGCGACCACGTGCTCGCCTCGTGACGCGACACTTTCTGTCCCAGTACGAGCTGCCTACTTTTGAACTCGGAGTGTTTTGTGTACATCGCGCGCTCGCTCGTGTTAGCATTGCCACGCGAATAAATCAACGTGTTTCCCGAGTGTTGTTTGTTTTCCTTGGAGTACATTTCCTCTCTCCCACCGTGGCCTCTCGCCTCCGATCCAGCAGCACCTAAGGTTTTAAAAAAAACTGTTTGCTGCAGCGTGTAAGAAACACGTTCTTTCCGCTGTTACGAGTGCGCAGGAGGGTCTCTGGGCCCGAAATCCCGGCATGCACTGTCCTTAATACTAGACTTGGTACCGTACCACGACCGTGTGCGAATCGTGATTTCATAATAGCAGCGATAATTCCGAAATTAATTTGACAGCATTTTTCCAACTTTTATTTGTAGCTTCTGTATTTCCAGAGGCGCATCAACATGCGGCAACCAGGGGACATTCCCCTACTTTTAATCGGAGGGAATTGGGTGGCCCAGTGCTACCCTGGCCGGTTGAGGGTAAGGTGTAAATGACTATAAAATTTGAAGATATTCAAATTTCCTCTAAAAATTCGGGTTTATATGAAAATGTTAATTTTTTTTTCTGGCGATGGTTAAGCACTAAAGAGTGCCTATTTACAGAAACCGTTCTTCAGTGACTAGGCTACGTCAAGTTATGTAGCTATTTCGCATTTCACCAAGGGCTGAATCCCTGTGATCCAGTGGTTAGTAATTTTAAGTTCGTCATAGACTATTAGTTAAAAAACTAAATTGCATGTATTTTCGAATTGAATACGGTTCCAGCACCCTGGATGTANCTGTTCCAGCGCCCTGGATGTAATATTTTTTCAGGACACTTTGTTGTCTTGAGCAGCATAAAATTGGAAAGAAATTTCCTACATTGGACTAAAAAATAATGAAAAATATTAAAAAAAACACAAAATACCTGTACTGAATTTTGACGTTACGAAAGCAAAGTTGAGTGTGGTGGCTAATCATATTAACTGAGAAATAATTATTATAATTTGAAGAACAAAAACTGGCTGAATGTTTTTTAACAATGAAATAAAATACTTTAATGTTGACGTAAATAAAATACGCCTGTGATGTATGAGTTATTTAGGAAAGAACCAAACACGTTGTATATCAGGTGATTTTTCAAGGGTTCGATTCGAAAATTGTGAAAGCACCGTGAAACAGACTATAGGTGTTAATTGCTTTAATTGAACAACATAAAGGTATGAATATGAAAATGTGAACTATATTGGTGTACGTAACGTAACGTTGTTGAGGAGCAGAGCGTCTACTACTCACGTCTTCTTCGCCAAGCCCGTCACTAGCATCTCGAGATGATGATAAGTCATAATCGGCGTTAACTTGGCGGGGAGAGGAGGGGCAGAGGTGTAATTTGTGCTCAGCGAGGGTCGCGTAGCGCAGTGGGCGTATCACCGCCGCCCATCGTCACCGCGTGTGCGCCCACGACAATTAAGTCCCTCCCGCTAGATATCTCGCTATCGCCCTCATTAGCCCGCGCTTCCTCCCAGCCCACTGTCGCCAACATCGTGTGATGCCCACCACACTGGGCGAATTTCAACTCCGACCTACGCCCAGAGAAAGGTTCGTTCCAGCCGACAAAATACTTGTGTCTATTGGGCCGACATATATATTTAGTAGCTCCAACAAAATATTTTGCTGAGTAAAGAAAAATTGGAAAACAATAAGAACGATTTTTTTTTCATATGACAAAAAAAACACGCTCGAATAAACTAAACTTCTTGTTTTGGGGTAAAATAATTAGACTGTCAACAACATATTTAGTTGAATCAACTGTATATATTTGTTTGACCACTTATTCGATTGCCTTCGGTCGAAAATGCAGCTTGAGTGTTTGTTTGTAGTTTTTGTGACAATTAGGATGGTAACAGTGTTTGTTAGTGCATTCAGCGATGCTTAGTAATGGTATAAAAATTCTGATAAAACCAGTTCAAACGGAAACTAAAATTAAAAACGTTCCCATTGCATTATTAGGCACTTAATTAAGCTGGGGTTCCTTAGGAACATTGCTCAGGCGCATGCGATCTGGGGTCGAATTTAAGTTGGCATTAAAATTTTTCTATAACAACCGAAACAAATCTTTGGTTGCACTAATCAAATCTTAGAGTTTGGGGCAATCAAATAAGAACATCAAAATAATTTGGTTTCGACTATAAGATATTTTATTGCCCCTATACAAACACTTAATTTGTATGCGCCATACAAACTTGGTTTTATTCAACAACACTTTATTCTCAGTGTAGTGGGCGAAACTGTCATCTAGTGGTCAGTATATAATCTAATGGATATACAAACATTGCCTGTGGAATGTTGTGGGCAGTTTTCTTAAAGAAAAAAGAAAAATGTTTTTAACTTTAGTCTCCAAAATTTTAATTAAAATGTGTATGTCGTAAAGTGGTAAATGTTTATAGCGAAGTTTTATAATTGATAACCATGAGTTGGAGACATGACTTTAAATATTCCAGAATGTTCTCCAACATGTTGGCCCCATGAAAACTTACAGACCTCTTACAGAAGTAGAAGCATTCTCTTAAAGTGCTCAAGTTAAATATGATGACGTCCGACAATTTCTGAAGACCTCTAAGTTAGTGCACTTGCTGTAAAACCTAGATAGTTACTTCTGCGGCATTGTCGTTATGTAAAGGATTATTACGTGGATTTTCAAATGGTAGTGGATCCTAGTGGAGTTTCACCTGTTGCTTAGTGGAGTTAGCCGTCTGAGTATTGGCAGCACTGCCGGCCACCCGCCTACCTGGAGCATTTTACACAGTACGGCACAGGAGCGAGGGAGCGATAAGGACGACATCGCCAAGCGCATCGGCAAAAAACTGACGTGCGCGTTTACAGTCTGTGTCTAATAGTCAGTAATAAACGGCGAGCCTATCATTTTATTGGTCGAGTTTTTGTGCCAGAGTTTCATTAACCTAGAATATTTAATATTTCAGGGGGGATAGAAAGGTCTTCCTGCGCGGGAATTCTCGACACAGAAAATCAAGGACAGAATTTTGTAAGTAGCTCGAAAACATGCTTACCACAATTCAACTTCTCATTAGTCAAATATGTCTCCTATCGCAGACATTATTTTGAGCACCTTATACATGGCCAAAAACCATTTCCATAGCCCAGAGCCCTGGAAATGACGTTTTATGGCCATGCAGAAGGGGCTCTAAATAATGTCTGCGATAGGCATATTTAACAAATGAGAAGTTTAATTGTGGTAAGTATATTTTTGCATGGCAAGGACTGCTAACAGGTTCAGTAGTTTCTTTCCATAACGTACCTACATTTAATTCTTTAGGCAGACGGGTACCTAAAACTGTTGCCTCTTCCGATATCCTCAGTCTACACGACAGTTCGGTATACGGAAATACAGTAATTTATGGTTTATGATTTAACTTTCAGTCATACAGGTTATGAAGGTTTTTTTTTTTTGCTGCTAAAACACTTGCCTTTGTTATGGTAAACACACTTTTGTTTGCGAGTTTACTTTCGTCAGAAAACGTGGTCATGTCTCCCACTTCTAGCCTCCCTCGCAACAGCACCCAAAAAAAATCTGCCTACGACGTATTTATTAATTTTAGGATGAATTGTAGGACCCGTGGATGACTTAAGTGGTTAGTCGTCGGCCTCACACTTATGAGGTCCCTGGTTCGATTCCACGCCCCACCGGGCGGGAAATTTTCGGACGGGAGGTCCTCACGTGGCGTGGTGTGGAGGGTTTTCTCGGGGCTCTTCCGTTTCCTCACCCATGTTCATTCCGCTACGATTCCACCCACATCTCGTCTCACCCCCTCCATTCTTCAGGCCAGCCGGGGCAACAGGTTCGCCCCTAGGGTAGGCGCCAGACGTGACCGTGCCTTGTACGGGAACCACATGTGGATTTTCATGATACGTAACTAACTTCGCCTGCGTAATGTAGCGACAGCCAATCGAATGCAGGAATCTGTTTTTGCCTTATGTTTTTTCTGTATTCACTTCCATTCCTGCCAACTTCCGTCCGGACTGTATGCTAGCACATCAGTTGAGGGCTTCATACAAATGCAATGTAAATTTGAGTTTGCGCAAGAAAATAAATATTTGAATGATAAACTAAAAAAAACGAAAAGAAAATATACGGGCGAAAATAGGTTACAACCATGCTGCAACAAGCTGGAGATGAAGTAATAATGGCACATAGGAAGATGCACGAGATTAAATACAATGGAACAATGATCACGTGTACACTTAACTACATAAGCCTTTTCAAGATATAGACTATTTTGTAGAACTGCTTTGTAACTACCAGGGCATGCCATTCAAAACTCCAGTGTAAACACAGGTAGCATTGCGTAAAAAAAAAAAATTGACGTAGAGTTAACGGAAAGTTACCATAACGATCTGCTTGTTAACTTCAATGAGAACTGGACTTAACAGGATACTTATCAGTATCGCGTCGCTGCACACGAAGACACCGCCCACACGTTCCTTCAGGCTGTAGGTGATCAAGGCTTAGCTAGGCGCACTGGAAAACCTCCAACATTTTTTGAGACAACATGTTGTTACACATCGCCAGGGTGCGCATCCAAGCTCGCGAGGGACGGAGGTCTTGGTAAAAATGAAACAACTAAGTTTAGGTGCTTAATTTATTAACAATTATATAAAATTCTCACAGCTATTATTTACAACTTTAAACAGCCTATCTATAATATCTCATTAATTATCATATTGGTGAGCGCAACATTTAATTCCAACCTCAATTCTAATTTAAGTCCTATGTACTGGACTAAAAACCTTCCAGTTTCGGCAATAGCCAGTTTGAGGTTCATAAGGCTTGGTGCTTGGGTGCAGACGATCTAGCTTTACATTTCGGTCGAACTTTAAATTATTTTTATACTAACCGAAACTGTTTAATGTACGTAGAACCAACCAAACCTATAGTTGCACCAACCAGAGCTTAGTTTGGGGCAACTGAATAAGAACAACAAAATAATTTGGTTTCAACAACAAAATATTTCATTGCCGGTGTACAAACGATTAATTTGGTTGCGCCAAACGAACTTTGTTCGATTTAATAAAACCTTGTTGTCAATGCAGAAATCTACCATACGATAACGTGGTCTCAAGTCAATACGACAACTTGCGTTCGGTGGAGCTCTTGCCCGTTTGAAGGTTGCTGCTGTCGCGAAACTACGTAAATAAACAGCGCATGTGGTGTAAACGTTATGAACTCTGTTGTCACTAATTTATACCGCTAGGGCCACCTGTTTTTCGCGGAAAGATCCCACGACTAGTTGCACTTCAAAAACTTCAGCTCGGATCTACTTTCAGAGCCCGTGGTGGTGTAGTGGTCTGACTACTCGCCTTCCAACTAGACGAACCGCGTTCGATTCCCGGCCTGGGTCGCTTCCGAATTTTCGCATATGAGAATCGTGCCCGACGATGCCGCTAGTCAGCTGGTTTCCTCGGNCAGTTACGCGTCGTAGTTGTCTGTCCGTGAATAACGGCTTTTCAGTACTGGGGTTAACTTAATTCTGACTGGCCAATTGATGTGAAAAAATATCTAGTCTTAATAAATAATGAAAGAAAAGTTGCACGTGTGCACGAGAGTATTGAAGACCCTCTCACGTAAACATCTTACCGCTTTTCTTCGGACTTTCGCAGATTTACACCAAAGTGCTAAAGGACTCAGCTACAGCCTTAGACTATTCACGAGTCAATAAATATATTTCATCGTAGCTTTAGGCGTTAACTGTTGAGTCACGTGAAATATATACACTTTCTTTATTAATCGCATGACAATATTTATTTTGAAAAGTGGTGGAAAGATAAAGAATGGCTGACAGGAAAAAAGTAACTAGGGCCTCAAAAGTGCTCACTTTACCGCGAGAAGCCCATAGTAGATCTGTGCGTGGATTGCTGTGAAGGCGTCGAAGCATCCCAGCTCGAAGATGCACGCCGTCGGANCAGTTACGCGTCGTAGTTGTCTGTCCGTGAATAACGGCTTTTCAGTACTGGGGTTAACTTAATTCTGACTGGCCAACTGATGTGAAAAAAAATATCTAGTCTTAATAAATAATGAAAGGAAAGTTGCACGTGTGCACGAGAGTATTGAAGACCCTCTCAGGTAAACATCTTACCGCTTTTCTGAGTGGTGGAAAGATAAAGAATGGCTGACAGGAAAAAAGTAACTAGGGCCTCAAAAGTGCTCAGTTTACCGTGAACAGCCCATAGTAGATCTGTGCGTGGATTGCTGTGAAGGCGTCGAAGCATCCCAGCTCGAAGATGCACGCCGTCGGAANAGCCCATAGTAGATCTGTGCGTGGATTGCTGTGAAGGCGTCGAAGCATCCCAGCTCGAAGATGCACGCCGTCGGAAACTCCCTATGACACAACGAGCGTTAATACTGCGTCTACATCCCTTCCGCTTGTTTGCAGGAGCGCACTCTGTCTCTGTCTCTCCTTTTATTGCTGCGTTATGTTTGCTAGAGACATTCACAGGAACGGCCATTAACGCCGACGTAGTGTCCCACAGATGTACCGCGTGTTAAACGTAAAGAAACCTTTGAATTATTCTTGAATTGCGGGTCAGAGTCTATCCGAGTTAGTACTATCAACCTACGCCGTTGTAACACTCTGTTCTAGTCGCATAAAACTTTCAATCATAGAAGAGGAACTGAAACAAGCCATAGTTAACACTGTTGTCGTGGGAAACTTGCTGCATTCGTCTGCTTTGCCCTCAGTGTGTGTCCGTGTATATGCACTTCTGTTCCGGCCATTGAGTTCGTCTGTGTAGCCTTCGTTGGTTGGGCCATTTTTTTTCCCTTCACATACCATTCTCGTTGTTTGTTTGATACTCATTCTGGTTGTGTTGTGTCGTTTTTCGTGTGACATCCGACTATATTCCTGCACTCTAAAAAAAGTAACATTCAAAGTTGTCTNGTTGTGTTGTGTCGTTTTTCGTGTGACATCCGACTATATTCCTGCACTCTAAAAAAAGTAACATTCAAAGTTGTCTGTGCCGCAAAGAGAACAATTTCTTTGAGGTTGTTTTGTTTACAGCAACCAAATATTGATGTAATTCCGAGAGAAGGTTAGAAAAACATAGGTTCAATGTTAATATTTTTTTTCTTTATATGCAATATTACCTTCCTTTATAGCCAAGATAAAAACAGTACTTGAGTTTCTTCTGTTCACAGNTTTTTTTCTTTATATGCAATATTACCTTCCTTTATAGCCAAGATAAAAACAGTACTTGAGTTTCTTCTGTTCACAGTAAAGAAAAAAAATATATTTCGTGCCAAAGGTAGTGGTTTAGCAGCGATGTTGAAGGTTTTATGTCGTACATAGTAATTTCCAGCACGTAACTGTTGTCTGGACGCAGACATTCAGAAACCAATATATTCTGAAGTTACGAAACTGCAACTGAGCAAATGGTCCTTCTGGAGACGGTTAATGTCATTCTCCAGATCACTAACCTCAATTAATCCAAAAATATTACATTATATTCTGACTCATGTAACTACCATATATAACTTACCTATAAAATGTAATCAGGAGACAATTATAATCCCTTCTCGGTTACTTGACACTTTTCTGAAGCCCTGCTAAAGTTCTACTTCCAGATTATTCCTCCGCCTCGTACAAACTAACCTTAAATAAGTCTAAAAAAATTACGCCGAAGGACAACGCACCGAATTCGTGCGCACTCAGTTGTAATAATATTTTGCACGAGAACTATTTCTTACTAGGTGTTACCAACACAAGTGTTTTCTCATTGTTTTTATACATATTAATTAAAAATGAATGATTATAGTCTATAAATAAAATATTGGTTAAACTTCAATTTAACGGAAAATAAGATAACTTTATGTTAACAGAGGTATAAAACGCTTGTGGAACATGGCATATTTAGAAAGTAACTAAACACGGCATACATGGGGTAATTTTTCGAATGTTTGATTCAAAANTTGTGGAACATGGCATATTTAGAAAGTAACTAAACACGGCATACATGGGGTAATTTTTCGAATGTTTGATTCAAAAGTGTGAAGAAACCGCGAATAGACTATATACGCAATGGTTGTGGTAAAGAACGTTAAGCTCGGGGCTAGGCTNCAAAAGTGTGAAGAAACCGCGAATAGACTATATACGCAATGGTTGTGGTAAAGAACGTTAAGCTCGGGGCTAGGCTAGTAACACGTGGGGTGTTGATTAGAGTTTCGGAACGGTCGAAGTGTTTATTTTAATGTAATTTTGAAAGATTATTTAATTCTCTCTTATTTACTAACCACGGTTGTTTTTCAGAACAAAAATTTTCTCTGATTATAACTGACACTACCACAATGACATCTCCACGAAATAATACAATGCAAGGTTAGCATAGTCAATACTAAATAGATCAAACAAAANCACTACCACAATGACATCTCCACGAAATAATACAATGCAAGGTTAGCATAGTCAATACTAAATAGATCAAACAAAAGTTATGTTTGTGGCAAGCCTAATTTGCAGTGTTTCTTATTTAAAGAAAATTTTCTTTGCGGTGACAAATTATGTGTTCCAGCAAAGAAAGCATTTTACACTGTGCGCTTAGAACTGTATAAAAAAAACCTAAATATTTGCTGTGTTGTGTCGTGATACATAACTAAATTACATTTTGGAATAATATTAATGTTAAACATTTGTCGACAACAGATATCTCTGGCTCATTTCTATTTCAAATTTTATTATTTTTGTCAATGTTTCGTTCGTTGCATTAAAGGATTTCTGCGATCATGAGTTTTGCAATGGCGAATGTTGATAGTAATAGTACAGGCAAACGAAACTGGCACACTTTGGATCTTTATCTTGCTACTATAATCCTGGATACGTCTTGTTCGTTTTTCCCCCCGGTGGGTTAAAAACTACAGTGCTGATGCTACCGCAGATGAATAAATCAGGAACCAGCGTAGGGGACTGCTGGCGCAGAGTTAATGCTACGTTAAGCAGCAGGAGATTCCGGCCAAAGAACCTTGATCTGAAGAACTGCCCCACTTTGGCTCTCAAACAATCCCTGAATGTCCACAAAATTGTTCATGCACATTGTAAAACGAAACAACCGTTAAAAAGGTTTACAAGTAAAAAAAAAAAATAACTCTTGTATTTATATTAGTAGTTTTCCCGGGTCAAGGATTCCTCTTCTCCTCTGCGTGTTCTATTCGCTCGGATTCAATGGTCAGTCCACCACACGGGTGTATGCGCCGTTTCTGGAACAAGGAAACAAAGAGAAAATAATTAGCGCGCATCAAAAATATGCGAAAGCCCGTGTCACTTATTGCTGGAGTTAGTACCTACAGAGGAGATGACATCCTCCTGTTAGAATTCAATCTGTATGTTCAACTCGTGAATTTGCACCGTAGAACACAGCTCTGCTATTGCAGAAACTTTACTTTGCAGCAGTACCCGTAGCTACAAGTAACACGCATTTCAGAACTACTTGAAGTTGTTCTGCATTAGCGTACCCTGTTCCACGTTCTCTCTGCATTGGGCGAGAAATTGTACTGTAACCCAATATCGGAAAAGAAAGTCTTTGATTTTAAAAGTTGCCAGCTTAATATATTGAAGGACTGCGAGCTTACACAGTGACGCGCCCTCAACACTGACTAGGGTCAAAACTAAACAAAACTGAGGAAATGAATTTATAGACTATTTATATTACACAATAAATAGTCTATATAATGTTCTGCCTGGTACTCTAGCCATATATGACTGATGGCACTGCGTAGATCACTCAGGTTGCCACAATGCCACATTATATTTACATATCATTTAGTCCAGACTTCTTCGATTTAAGGTGATCCTCTTCAGGCGCTGTATACTGATTACGATGAGACTGGATATTTTGAATATATATTACACATACTACACATGTCAGTAATATTTTGAATATATATTAGACGCTCTGCTCATGTCAGTCATATTTTGAATATATATTAGACATACTACATATGTCGGTAAATTTTTTGAATATATGTTAGAAATACTACACATGTCAGTCATATTTTTTAAGTAAGCATTTTTGTGCTGGTTTCAATTGAATAAGATCTAAAAAAAAGTGGGTTATAATATGTTATAGGCTCCTAATCAGAACACCAGCAATTAACAATACCAAGAGACAGCCAAACAAACAAAGCTCGATATCAGTTTCGTTTCGTAACCTCGCTTCAAAGGTTGAAAATTTTAAGTCCATAATACTAAACACATTCAATCAGTATTTTTCTATTACGTCAGCATAGAACACTTTTATCTACAAAAATTCTTCATGACTGTAATTTTATATTTTTAATGCCACTGAATAGATTTTAGGTTAAAATGTATGGTAAATTAAATGAAATGAAAATTCAACAGTTTAATTTATTTTCAGTAGATTGCATATCATGAGAAACATTTAACGCTTTGAAATCAGTGTGTATATGCTGCTATGGTTTGTTAACATATGGTGAAAGATAAACGAAGTGAAGTGCAGAAAATTGTGATAGGCCTATGGTGTTTAATTAGGCTTAGTGAATCTTAATCCAAAATAACATAACATTTTCAGAATAGCATTTTATGACTATTTGAGAGTACCGCTTTCAAATGTTAACTTTTGGTGAACAGTTTGGATACAACTGGACGTGCTATAACATTAAAGTACACGTTTCAAATATCTACAGAAGAATTTTTAAAAATGTGTAAACACGGTCATAAATTGTACTTGGTTCGATATTTGTATACATTAGGAATTTGTTCAGGTTGAAGTCACACAAAAATATAAGTATGNCACTACCACAATGACATCTCCACGAAATAATACAATGCAAGGTTAGCATAGTCAATACTAAATAGATCAAACAAAAATTATGTTTGTGGCAAGCCTAATTTGCAGTGTTTCTTATTTAAAGAAAATTTTCTTTGCAGTGACAAATTATGTGTTCCAGCAAAGAACGCATTTTACGCTGTGCGCTTAGAACTGTATAAAAAAAACCTAAATATTTGCTGTGTTGTGTCGTGATACATAACTAAATTACATTTAGGAATAATATTAATGTTAAATATTTGTCGACAACAGATATCTCTGGCTCATTTCTATTTTAAATTTTATAATTTTTGTCAATGTTTTGTTTGTTACATTAAAGGATTTCTGCGATCACGAGCTTTGCAATGGCGAATGTTGATAGTAATAGTACAGGCAAAGGAAACTGGCACGCGTTGGATCTTTATCTTGCTACTATAATCCTGGATACGTCTTGTTCGTTTTTCCCCCCGGTGGGTTAAAAACTACAGTGCTGATGCTACCGCAGATGAATAAATCAGGAACCAGCGTAGGGGACTGCTGGCGCAGAGTTAATGCTACGTTAAGCAGCAGGAGATTCCGGCCAAAGAACCTTGATCTGAAGAACTGCCCCACTTTGGCTCTCAAACAATCCCTGAATGTCCACAAAATTGTTCATGCACATTGTAAAACGAAACAACCGTTAAAAAGGTTTACAAGTAAAAAAAAAAAATAACTCTTGTATTTATATTAGTAGTTTTCCCGCGTCAGGAATTCCTCTTCTCCTCTGCATGTTCTATTCGCTCGGATTCAATGGTCAGTCCACCTCACGGAGATATGCGCCGTCTCTAGAACAAGTAAACAAAGAGAAAATAATCAGCGCACATCTAAAATATGCGAAAGCCCATGTCACTTATTGCTGGAATTAGTATCTACAAAGGAGATGACATCCTCCTGTTACAATTCAATCTATATGTTCAACTCGTGACTTTGTACCGTAGAACACAGCTCTGCTATTGCAGAAACTTTACTTTGCAGCAGTACCCGTAGCTACAAGTAGCACACATTTCAGAACTACTGGAAGTTGTTCTGCATTAGCGTACCCTGTTCCACGTTCTCTCTGCATTGTACGAGAAATTGCACTGTAACCCAATATCGGAAAAGAAAGTCTGTGATTTTAAAAGTTGCCAGCTTAATATCTTGAAGGACTGCGAGCTTACACAGTGACGCGCCCTCAACACTGACTAGGGTCAAAACTAAACAAAACTGAGGAAATTAATTTATAGACTATTTATATTAGACATAAATAGTCTATATAATGTTCTGCCTGGTACTCTAGCCATATATGGCTGATGGTACTGCGTAGATCACTCAGGTTGCCACAATACCACATTATATTTACATATCATTTAGTCCAGACTTTTCGATTTAAGGTGATCCTCTTCAGGAGCTATATACTGATTACAATGACTCTGGATATTTTGAATATATATTACACATACTACGCATGTCAGTAATATTTTTAATATACGTATATTAAACTTACTACACATATAAGTCATATTTTTAAAGTAAGCATTTTTGTGCTGGTTTCAATTGAATAAGATCTAAAAAAAAAAAGTGAGTTATAGTTTGTTATACGCTTCTTATCAGAACACTAGCAATTAACAATACCAAGAGACAGCCAAACTAACAAAGCGCCATATCAGTTTCGTTTCGTAACCGCGCTTCAAAGGTTGAAAATTTTAAGTCCACAATACTAAACACATTCAATCGGTATTTTTCTATTACGTCAGCATAGAACACTTTTATCTACAAAAATTCTTAATGACTGTAATTTTATATTTTTTATGCCACTGAATAGATTTTAGGTTAAAATGTATGGTAAATTAAATGAAATGAAAATTCAATAGTTTAATTTATTTTCAGTAGATAGCATATCAAGAGAAAAATTTAACGATTTGAAATCAGTGTGTATATGCTGCTATGGTTTTTTAACGTCGTATGGTGAAAGATAAACGAAGTGAAGTGCAGAAAATTGTGATAGGCCTATGGGGTTTAATTAGGCTTAGTGAATTTTAATCCTAAATAACATAACATTTTCAGAATAGCGTTTTATGACTATTTGAGAGTACCGCTTTCAAATGTTAACTTTTGTTGAACAGTTTGGATACAGCTGGACGTGCTATAACATTAAAGTACACGTTTCAAATATCTACAGAAGAATTTTAAAAAATGAGCAAACACGGTCATAAATTGTACTTGGTTCAATATTTGTATACATTAGGAATTTGTTCAGGTTGAAGTCACACAAAAATATAAGTATCAAAATAACATTTATTCTACAACGTAGAAAAAGATTCTCCAAGGAAATAGGGAAAAGGGAGGGGGGGCCCTCCCTTTTCCCTATTTCCCGCACAAAAAAATTAAAATTTTATATATTTTTATACTCTGTTGTTATTTTCGTTACTTATAAATTTTTGTTCCAAACAATGTAGCGAAACGCAGGTGTAGAAAGTTTTCCTGGAATTGGAAATATCAGACTAATATATATGGTTGAACCGATTCGTTTACGACACTCTCACTCTCGTGCGATAGAAACCTCAGGAAGTTCATTTTTAAGTTAAAACAAATATAATTGTACAGCACTGTCCATTAATGCTTTGCTTATATATTATTGTTTACAAATATTAATATATTCATATATATATTTTGTTTCTAAATATTCTTTAAGTATGAATTAGGATTACCAGAATTTGTCTTCCCATGGGCTATACGTTTGAGTATTGCGTTTCAAGGTTTATGCACAGAAAGACTATATCAGCATTCAGAGCCATTGAAGAAACTTTACTCCGGGTTGAATTCAATAGAACAACAGAGACGATATTATTTCGCGCGCTCAGAAACCTCGACCTTGTTGCGACGCTTCCCCACGCACATTCAGTAATTAAATTGTTTTGCCATCGCGCTGAGTGTCCGAGCGCCACTTCCATGGGAGCGAGTGATGGCCGCTCTTTAAACACGGTTATTAAGTTTCGCTGAAGCGCTCAGTTTACAACCGCTCGTAAGGGCCCAGTTAGCGTGCTCTTGTATCGTCGCTACAGCAGTGTGCGTAGGCGTCTTTCACATTCTGAGCACTCCTAAAATATTTCCAGGGTTGCTCAGCACCTCCAATATTTCAGCCCTTTATACTTTTAACATGACGCAGCTAGTTCTATTTTGGATACAGGGTTTCTCTGCGAGCAGTGTTTTCTAGTGTAGTAAAAGGCAGCTACTGCCGTCCAACCTTAATTTTGGCCTTAAGCAACACAACCTATTTTTTGAGAACCCCCAATATGTTTTACAAGTCGGCGTTGCTGGTCGTGTGCATTAGGAAGAGAGCAATATAACCCTCATCCCGCCATATTGTTACATCTGAGAGGAAAAACTGCAGAAAGGGCACACAACCTGCAGATCCCCGGTCTTTAATAAATCAGAAGTTGCATGTGAATTTTCACAGTTACACATTCACTGTATCCAAATCCGTCAACTTTGTGGCCCTAGGAAGGTGCATCAAGGTCCTGATGTCACTCTGCCGTTGTCCTAATCCGTATCAAGGGCAACGAATGCGCCCTAGAATGCCAACATCCTGGCAAGGGGGACACGACACACATTATTCTTCGAACCCGTTGGTCGGTTACCATTGCTCTACTGTCTGAAGCTTTTTCATTCGTCGGCGTTTAAAACTTCGCACGGGCCGCGGAAAATATACTATCGCCACAAAGACAAATGAAACTCGCATGGCGGGAAACTCGCCAGAACTTAAATCGAGACGGAAACGAACAAGAGCGTCCGAATTCACAAAAGGAAACTTTGCCAGGAAGGTGGAAAGAGGTCATCGTACTCGAAGGGTTCAAATGAAAGAAAACGAGGGCATGTGATTTTGATTGGACGAAGTCGTGTGGTTGGACTAGCAAATACATAGTTTGTAATTTGTGGTTTTACAACACGCGGTAGAGAAAACGGATTAAGTGGTCGTTTAAATTGGTTGGGTTTGCGTAGGTGACTTACGCCACGTGGCGTGGGTTGGTCTTTACTTCGTGTATGGCCTGCGGCACGATCAGCTAGCTGCCGAACCCGCGATGGTATCAGTGCTGGGTTATTGTGTTCCATTAATCAAGAACGGAAGTATTTTGTAACCGCGAACAGTTGCCCAACAGGCTGTAACGTCGTAACAGAGATAGAGACTGAAACCAAAATTGATATAATGGCTCATCATTTCTTTTTAAAATTCTTCTACCTTGCTCCCCTTCCCACTTCGTCTAAATATCTATGAGAGAGAGAGAGGAATGATGGAACGGGAGTGGTTTATTTTTTAAAGGTCTCCATCCCCCTCTGCACTAATGCATTTTCCGCGCTGTTTGAGCTNATGGAACGGGAGTGGTTTATTTTTTAAAGGTCTCCATCCCCCTCTGCACTAATGCATTTTCCGCGCTGTTTGAGCTACAGATTTAGACAGATTTAGAATTTGGCACAATTCCTATTATAAAAATTTTAAAAACAATTTTTTTTTAATTGTCATTACTTTTTCAACAGCTACAGATTTTTGAAGTGGATATAAATTACTATATGTCGTACGATGAAACGGTGCATAGTGATATGTGTACGAGCTACTTAAACAAACAAGTCATTCTGACAAATATATATTAAACCAATTTCTGTAATAAAGATGTGTCGTATTCTTCATCTTGTTTCAAGTTTTCCAGTAAGGTTAGGTTAAGTTCAAATGAGAAAATAATCTTTGCGCAGCTTTGAGAGAGACCGTAATGCGCTATACGCACCAAACTGATAACATTACTCTCTCCTACAGCGCTGTTGAGTACCTCCGACGAGACTTGCGTTTTTTCGACAGGTAATATATGCACACGCGGAGCAGCTCTTCTCTACCCGTACTCTGTCGCTCTCTCACTGAAATGAACAACCCCACACCCCTTCGTGTACCGACAATGGACTCTCCCGACTCACCCGACGCATTTTATACTTCTGCGCATTATTTTCTCATTTGGATTTCACTCTACCAACAATTTTTAAACGCCATCCGGTGTTCGAAATAAACCAAACATTATTTTGTTAAGTATTAAAAAAGAGGCGACTATGGAAGCACGCATGAGATAGTATGACAAAGGTAGACATTTGCAGTTTAGAAAAAATAATTATTTTATAGTTAATCTCCGTCAACTCTTTTTATTTTCCGTGTTAAGCATTTGCGAAGTTAATATACAAATTAAAAAAAGAAGAAAGTAGCAACAAGTTGCTAAATATGAGTACAAACTAGGACACAAGATTGTCAGACCTGAAATGTTCACGTTGGCGACACTGAGTGCGCATAACACCAGCAAGAAGTTGAAGCGGAGGTAGACGCAAAACAGCTCCGGAGCCAGGTACAGAGGCGATAACAGGAAGCAAGCAAGCCTTCGCTCGCGCGTTGTCGAGGAATGCAAATAAGAGAGAAAGAGAGAGAGAGAGAGACGGGGTAGAGGCCCCATAAAGACGTGTCGCAGTTCAAACAGTCGTCTGAAATACTGCGGCGCGTCGTGCTGTTTGCACTGCTTATCAGCGGGGCGCCGGCAAACACGTGATGAGGGTTGGAACGAGGGAGGGGAAGAGTGGGTAGAGCTCGTAACTCACGCATTATCGCTACCGAGTTGGCGTAACGCTGCGTTCCTTTCAACGAAACCTCCCGGCACACTTGCTCGCTGCCCCTGCTGCAAGAAGCCTGCGTGTACGTTCGCGTTCTCGCCAACGCCAGACATGTTCTCGCTCCGCCACAGCTTCTCCTGGTGACTACCCGGGGCTCCGTTCACGGGGAATACCTTCGCAAAAATATATATTCAACGCCTCAAGGCGTTGCGACGGCGATGGAAGTAGCACGAATTCCGTTTCCTCGGAATCTCGAGCGCCGACCGTAGGTGTTTTAATACAGCAGTCTGTCCACAGAAGATACAGCGTTGTAGAACGAAGATCTAACACGTGTGAAAAAGCGGTTGGTAATATCACCCCCCTTCATTAACACGGTAAGGCCAACCTTCATTTTACTGATGAAGGAGGATGATATTACAGACAGTATTTTAACGGGCGTAACATCTCCGTTCTACAAAACGCTATTCATCGATTTGTTGCTAAATCTCAAGTAGTTCCTGATATTTCTAACGAAAATCATTTCAAAACTATATTATTCAGGGCCCATAACTCCCTTAATAATAACTTCAAGGAAAAGTCGTACACATGGTTTCGTCCTATATCGTTGATTTTAGTAACACTTTGTAAGTACACTGAAGAGCCAAAAAAACTGGTATAGGCGTGCGTATGCAAATAACAGGTGTATGGAACCAATCAGAGTAACGCGATGCGGCGGTCGGCAGCTAGATCGGTTACTGCTGCTACAATGGCAGGTTATCATGATTTAAGTGAGTTTTAACGTGGTGTTATACTCGGCGCACGAGAGATGGGACATAGCATCTCCGAGGTAGCGATAACATTTGGAATTTCGCGTACGACCATTTCACGAGTGTACCGTGAATATCGGTAATCCGGTAAAATATCACATGTTCGACATCACTGAGGCCGGAAAAAGATCGTGAAAGAACGGGACAAACGACGACTGACGAGAATCATTAAGCGTGACAGACGTGCAACCCTTTCTCAAATTGGCGCAGATTGTATTTGTGGAGGGAAGGGGGGGAGCTACACTATATTATGTAGGTAGGTGTACCAGTTTTTTTTTGGCTCTTGAGTGTATAAGGTGCGTTGCCATGGAAGTAGACAGGCAGCATAAACTGCTTTTAATAAGAAAGTCCCTCTCATGGCGAGAGACTTACGTGCAAGTGTGACGCGGAATTTCTTCATGCGTTCAACATCTATGTGCCTAATTCACTACGTACTCATGTTTCTCATATTTTACGTGGCAATGACAAATATTTAAAATAACAAACACTTTACAAGTTGGGAAGGAATGAAACGAAAGAGTATGGAACAAGAAGTGTGATGTGGATGATTGTTTGGCATGATTAGGGGCTTGACATGAGTACCCAGCTAAGATGGAAACCGAATTCACTAAGAGACAAATACCGGACAGCTCTATTTATACAAACAGCACAGCCTAGTGTGCCAGAAATAACACAGTGGAAAGAGGTGATAGTGTTATCGTGTTTTTATCCTGTTATCATCCTTTGTTTGTAAATGTTTTCCACTTTCATCACATATTAAATATTAAGATAGATTTCGTCGTTTAATTTTTTTGGGGTAATTGTTAAATCAACTTTCCAGAGAAAAAATATTTTTTCATCCTCATATCCGCCATAGTGGTATTGTGTCATTAACATCGTTGGACGGTACTGCAGTATTAACCAGAGGCGCCACTGCTTGCCGGGTGGCCAAGCTGATCAGGTTGATGCAGTCGCGGATCTAGACGCCATTAAGGAGAGAGCTACCTGAGAGGTGGGGCACCGTAACTTACGACCGAACCACGAGCTTACCAGTAATCCAGTAAGTGTATTCGCAATGACTTTCCGCGTCGGCATGGAATTATTCGTAGAACCTACCTGAAGGATGATATTTGATGGCTGAGTTCAGAGATCAGCACTCTAAATCTGAATCAGTGAGAATCTCGCGGTTTCAATCAGTTAACAGTATCTGACTGATTCCACAGTCACTTCAGTTAATTTAACTAATGAATCAGTGAAATATTCCAGTTTTGTTAAGTCGGTCTACTTGAGCTCGACACCCGGCAAACTAAACTCACACTTTCCAAAGTCAAACGTTATATCCAACGGCAAATGTATTGGTCAATAACGTAAATAAAGTCAACTTAAAAAAAATGATGGCAAGGTAATGGTCTAAAAGTGAATTGGAACGGGTGTGTGGGTTCAATCCTGGCCACCAGCGACTAATTTTTTACTTTTTTAAATTACGGTTAATTGCACAATATAAATAGTAAACTGTCGTAAATATGTTTATTTGTCGTAATTACTTGGCTAAAATCAATAAAAATAATATGTAATTCGCCGCTGCATTTGGCAGTCACTTAAACCTTCAGTGAAATTGTTTCACGTCACTAATTCAATCAGTGAAAAATGTTTTCACCTAAACGATCGGTAGAAAACCACGAATTATAAGTGGAGCCATTTTCACTTATTCGAGTAGTTTAATTCCACTGCAAATCAGTGGTTTTCCACTGATTCGAATTAAGAGTGAAGGACGACTCATTTCTGAGGCAATGTTTCCCGGGGTAGAGGAATACGCCTATTAAAATCTGCAGGATCTTAAAAGTAAGGTTTGAAGAAGCAAAGTAGTGCTCCAATATTCCCCAATGTGGATTGGTTCAGAAGGG
>NQII01000623.1:639050-737524 GCA_002778355.1 Clitarchus hookeri | reverse complement strand
CCGACAAATTACCCCCCCCCCCCCACTTTCACTCTGTCTCTTTCCACCCTTTCTATTTCCCCCATGTTTCTTTCCCTTGAAGAAGTGTCTAATCCATTCCGGTACCCGCTTGTGTGCCGGGAGCCAATTCGCTCTCATCAAAATCATACGGAGCACTTTATAAACTGTCTTCTCAAAGTTTATGAAGTGGGTATCCACCTGCTTTCCCCCGTCTATAGTCCTGTCCGTTGTGGCTCACACAAATATCTTTCCCTAAATCCCTGTTGATACTCCTGCAACCAATTCCTCTCATTCATGATATCTNTTGTGGCTCACACAAATATCTTTCCCTAAATCCCTGTTGATACTCCTGCAACCAATTCCTCTCATTCATGATATCTACCACATATTGCACGATCAAACTCTTAATTGCCTTATCTTTATTAGATGTAAGATACCGACCTGTAACTATCAGAAATACCCTTATCCCCCCCCCTCACACACATGTAAATTGGGACCACCAATGCATCCTTCCATCTTTGTGGCAAACTGCCCTCCTTTAAACTTTGAAGAAAAAGTAATCAAGAAAGAAACATTCAAAAGTTGTCGGTCCATCTGTGAACTGGACGAAGGAGTAAAGAGAACGATAATATTGTGTTAGAGAGTTTTTGTGTCTATAGGAATCTACTGATTAACTAAGAAACTATTTACACTGGTTATGAAGCCTGCGGAATTAACTGTATATATTTGTTTGACCACTCGTTTGATTGCCTTCTTTCGAAAATACAGCTCTAGAGTTTTTGTATTTTTTGTGACAATTAGGATAGTNTGACCACTCGTTTGATTGCCTTCTTTCGAAAATACAGCTCTAGAGTTTTTGTATTTTTTGTGACAATTAGGATAGTAACCGTGCTTGTAAGTGTATTTTTATTGATATATTAGTAATGGTATAAACATCTTAATAAAACTAGTTGAACAGGAAACTAAAATTAAAGTTACAGTCTTGAAATATNGATTAGTAATGGTATAAACATCTTAATAAAACTAGTTGAACAGGAAACTAAAATTAAAGTTACAGTCTTGAAATATTTATTTGCGCATGTTGTACAGTATTAGGAATTAATGTAGAAAAAAAACATTCCCATTTAATAAGTAGTCACTTTAGCTAAGGTTGCTTAGGGGGTAGCGTTCGGGTTAAAACGATTTAGGTTCGAACACGCTCGGACTTCTAGTTTTTTTATTCTAACCGAAACTCTTTAATGTACGTACAGCCAAACAAATACTTAGTTACACAAACCAAATCTTTGAACAAAAAATTTGGTTTCAACAACAAAATATATATTTTTTTTTGCCGCTCTACAAACAATTAATTTTGTTGTTCCAAACAAACTTTTTTTGAGTCAACAAAATCTTTTTCTCTGTGTGCTCGTATATGTAATATACAAAATTTCCATACAATACTTTTAACTAATATAATGTGTAAATATGTTATTTTATAATGGCCGAGGCTGTGTGTGAATATAAACGTGACCTAATTGTAGGTTTCGATGTTTGCCGATTTCAAACCTGGTGATGACGTAGATTATATTCTCGCCAAGTAGGCTACCGCAAATTGACGCGTTTTCAGTAAAGTCATTCAATTAGTTATATATACTGCATATCTTTCGTACGACGCTATTTTGAAACACAATAGCGTTATTGGGAATGCTTGCATTGCCTGAACTGTTATTCCTTAGAAATGGTACTTCGGTGACTTGAAATATATATGCAAGCCGAGGAATTCTTCAGGATTATACCGATGTCTTGCCTCACGAGTTTTATTTATTTAGTGTTATTTTATACAAATATGTCACTTCGGAATGATTTTTCACAGGTTTTTAGAAAAAAGTTAGGTTTTCTTTTTTGCGTGTAGAGAAGTTTTTCCTGTTCCGCTGCCCCCAGTTTTCTTTAAGATAAAACCAGCGGCGTTACTAAATCGAGTTTGAATTTTAAATATTTTCCGCCGCCCACATTAAGTTGAGGTGGCGGTGATACGACCCGTATTAAGATTATTGAAATAATTGTTATTTCTTGTGATGCAGATTTGTGAAAACATCCCAGAGCAATATTATTTCGAAGCACAGATTTGCGTCTGCTAGCGCTTGACATGGTAGGCTGTTACAAGCTTGGTCTCTGAACGGACGTGGCGTAAATATGGAATTTCCTGTTTCCGCGATTGTTTAATGTCAGAAACGGCTAGTTGCCATATGGCCAGTGTGATTTGCCCGTGTATTTTAAGCTGGCGGAAAATTTTGGGGAATAGGCAAGGGAGGGGAAGAGCGTACCGCCTCATAGAAATTCTGTTGCAAAGTCGTTGCTTAGTGTAGCCATCCTGGCACGTTCAGTTCTTGTGAGGGGATAACTGCAAGTCGCAGGTGAGAACGAGGAAAATAAACAGTTGTCGGTATATCCACTTGTCTTAAGCATAATTTTCTTCTGGTAATACCTTTCTAGTCGTTTGACTTCTAAACTTATCGCTATATGTATTCCTTCTTCTTTTTCTTAATATATGACTACAAACACAATGTGGCAGTGTCAGTAGTTGCTTTGAAACCATCACAGCCGACAGGTAACTTCTGTTTAGTAATCGAAATTGTCTTAAATCTTAAGGATATTTCTGACGCTGATGGCATGTATTTAAAAAAATGGGATAAGAATAATTATAACGATGCCACTCGCGTTTTTGGACTGGAAAGTGTTAATGCTTTATTATAATTATTGTTTATCGGTTTGCATGATAAGCGTTTAATCATCGTGTAACCTTTACATAAAATTGTAAACATTGATTTAGACGTTTTGTGCCAATTTAGTTTTTTTTTATAATCTCCTCNGTGTAACCTTTACATAAAATTGTAAACATTGATTTAGACGTTTTGTGCCAATTTAGTTTTTTTTTATAATCTCCTCCGAAATATTTAGCACTCTTCCATGTGATGAACTCCAGCATCTGGGTCCTTACGTTTATAGTAGTTCGAAATAAATTCAAAATGTATTTCGCTTTACATTCAGCCTGGCAAGAAAAACTACAAGCTCTGCTGATAGCCTATATGATAGTAGCTTAAAGGAAGGGTTATTATTTNATTCAGCCTGGCAAGAAAAACTACAAGCTCTGCTGATAGCCTATATGATAGTAGCTTAAAGGAAGGGTTATTATTTTATTTTAATTATGTTCTACTTCATATGAGAACATATGGTGTTATTTCCGCATAAACATTACAAGTAAACATTTTAACTAACCTGAACTGTGTGGTTAGATAGAAATTTACACAAAAATGTGTCAAACACTGTTTAGAACTTTAAAAAAAATACCGACTAAAATAGTTGGCAATATTGACGAGAATCATTGTTTAATTGCGTCAGTTGTCACCCTAAGTTTCCATGAATTACAATTGTTACACAATCAAGCAGATTAGCCACCTAGCTCTCATACAATTACATGTAATAGAGTTTTGAGACAAATAGCTTAGTAAATTAGCGATAAGACTACTATATGTCTTATAGTAATTCAATAATTGTTTATTTCTTTCATGTAAAATTCTTTAAGTAAAGCTAATTGTTAACATGGTTTGTAGCGTCAGTATTTCCAGCAACATGACAGTGCAATAGTTGCTGTTGTGTCATTCAGTAAAGCAGGCGTAAGGAGTTTGTTACAGTGTCAAACAATTTAAATTGTGACCAGGAAATTTTCTGAAGACTGGTAAAATTTGCTTTAAAACCAAAAAAATAAAAACTGTAATATCTTTTAGTTTATCGTAACAACTTTCCTCTCAAAAAACAATTTGCTCAGTACTGACAAAATTCCACGTGAGGAAGATTGTGTTTTCTAAATGTAAATTCCAACANCTCAAAAAACAATTTGCTCAGTACTGACAAAATTCCACGTGAGGAAGATTGTGTTTTCTAAATGTAAATTCCAACAATATTTCCTGTAAAAAAATTTGTTTTGTGCAGGGAAACTTGATTCAGAACAAAATTCCGAAAATTAGCTATGGCCACCAAAATTGCATTCAGTTTGTGGCTGTGTATTTTTAATAGGGTGCTGTGAATTGTGTATTGACGCCATTACTCTGAGTGGATTCNCTCAAAAAACAATTTGCTCAGTACTGACAAAATTCCACGTGAGGAAGATTGTGTTTTCTAAATGTAAATTCCAACACTATTTCCTGTAAAAAATTTTGTTTTGTGCAGGGAAACTTGATTCAGAACAAAATTCCGAAAATTAGCTATGGCCACCAAAATTTCATTCAGTTTGTGGCTGTGTATTTTTAATAGGGTGCTGTGAATTGTGTATTGACGCCATTACTCTGAGTGGATTCCTACTATTACTGAGAGTTTCGATGCCATCCAAACGGACACTTATTTTTAGATATTTTTTCTCCTAGTGTTTTACTATGCTAACCGTGTATTCTCCTCCTTCATGCAGTGTACAATCCTGAACCGGCTATGAATGCATTGTTTTAGAACAATTTTTGATGTACACATGTTACCTTGATAACCATACATAGTCCCACAAGCAATGCAGTCCCATTAAGACTTACCATAGACATTTGTTCGTTTAGCACACATCCCTGCATTTTCCATACCACATACTTATTTTCAGTACGGCTTCCTCCGTTGTCCTTATGACGTACATTTTCAAAAACACTTCATTAATTTTTCATGAGACACCCGTCATTTTTCTTTCGGAAGTAATGCAGCTCTAAGTTTTAGGGTAAGCTGCTTATTTTGGTCCAGTTTTCAAAATTAATAAATAAATGTTCATGTAAAGCTATATGTGTATCTTGAACAGCGTGTACTTCTTAAACTCAAAATGGCACCAGAAAAATACAACTAGCATCCGTGTGTGTGTGTTTTACAGTGACTGTTCAAAGTGGCGACCGCCAGCTTCGATACACAAACGACACCGACGCACACTAGACTGCCTAACGTGGGGCAAAGATGTGTGGGTTTTTTGCGAATGATAGTACAGGTATCAGTAATCCGGGTGTGAATTTCAGTTACTGTGATGACCGGAGTCTCTTATACTAATGTATTAAGATGACCCCACAGAAAGAAATCGAGTGGCGCCAGGTCTGGAGAGCGTGGTGGCCAACCCACTGGTCTGCCTCTGCCTATTCAACGCTCACCAAATGTGGCGGTAAGGTGGTGATGGTCCTCCAAACTGACGTGTGCAGGGGCTCCATCGTGTTGGTACCACATACGCTGGCATGTGTGTAAATCCACGTCCTCCAACAGAACGGGCAGTATGTCCTCTAAAAACTCTCGATAAAGGTGGCCAGTCAAACGTGGCGGCAAGGAGTACGGTCCAATGAGGTTGTAGCCGACAATGCCAGCCCAGACGTTAGCAGCAAATGTCACTTGATGGCGGTGTTCAACCGTTACATGTAGGTTTACGTCGTTCTTAACTTTACTGTTTCTACTGTTGAGAACGCCATCACGCATGAAAGCAGCCTCGTCTGTCCACATATTGTAGCGAGGAAANTGATGGCGGTGTTCAACCGTTACATGTAGGTTTACGTCGTTCTTAACTTTACTGTTTCTACTGTTGAGAACGCCATCACGCGTGAAAGCAGCCTCGTCTGTCCACATATTGTAGCGAGGAATGCCAGGTTCGTCTGCGCAGTGACGCAGAAACCAGCGAGCGAAATCGACCCGGGGCTGGAAATCAGCGGGGTGTAAGGCTTGCATTTTTTCACGATGATACGGGTGTAGCTGTTCGTGCAGAACCCTCAACACACTTTGTTGGTTCAAATGCATTGTGCGAGCTCTTCTACGTGTGCTACTTGATGGTGACTCGTCGATGCGTTCCAACACTTCCTCCTCAAACCTGGCAGTCCAGACGTTGCGTATCACGCCGGTGTCATACCTGTTGCCTGTAAATGTTCCGGTCTCGCGCACCCGTCTGTCCACAGACGTGAACATCCGATGATCTGGATAGCGTCTGTTTGGAAAGTTCTTTTCATACAGACGTGCTGCTCTTGTGTTACCACCCATGGCACCATTCACGAGACGCATATCCGCGAATTCTGCGCACGTGTACTGTCCCTCAATGTTGCGAACCAACAGTGCAATGCCACCCTGCCACACACGCTAGCGGTGCTAACTCACAGCTGCACGCGCAGCAGTTTCGTCAAGTAGGACGTCCTGCCGTTCACAGTAGGATGCGTACCTGGCAGGCAATCAAGTGCACCCATACAAACTTTGTCTGTTTTCTCGCAAAATGTTCGCCTGAGAGTTACATTACGGTACAGTTATTTGTTCATTAACGTACTGTACGTATGATTGACTTCTTAAAGAAGTACTCAAGGGTCACACACACATTGGTAGAATATTAACATTATCACCCCCTTTTTTTCTCACTGTACGGCGATGATAGTGTTCCACAACTGTTCGTAGGTTCCAGGTCTTGGTTAAAGAAAACATTATGCTTAGAATTGCACTTACATCTCATGTATGTTTTATTGCTTTCAGTTAACACCGTTTGACATATCGTATTGCAAGGGTGGCTGCCTCTTTTGGGAGTTACTGTACGACATAGCTCGTATATTGTTTTCTATCCCATTTTGCATAAGGAATCACCTCACAGCGTTTGTGCCTGTAGTTCAGGACCATCATGTCTTAAGTGCTTTCCTCTTCACACACAATGGGGGCCGCAGTGGCACAATGGCTATAGCGCTCGCCTCCCACCAAATCTCCCGTTTCCCTCGCCCTTGCATTCCGGCGCTGCTCCATGCTCACCTCGCTTCACACTCATCGATTCTCAAGACCTCGATGTTAAGAGCCGCCTAAACCGCTACACTCCACAAATAACTGCACAACCATCTACTTTCATCTTCAATTGTTTTTCCCTTTTACTATGTTTTTGTTAGCACACAGTCGGTTAAATTGACGCACATATTTTTGTTCTTTGTTTGTATTCGTGATATTATTTTTATATTGGTAAGCTGTTCATTCAGTTGCAGCTCCTGCCCCTCTTCTCTTTATTTTCCTATGTTGGACAACTGAGTCAAAATATATTTACCATTGTAACTTTCAACACCACTCTTCTCTCTGGGGTTCTGTTGTTATACAGTTCTAAGAAAGCAATGCCAGTGTTGTTGCTCTGCTAATGTATCCCTCCGCCTCCGCTGTTCTGACACGTGGAAGCCATACTGTTTGTTATGTCAGCTGTAGACATTACGAGGGACTAAAACGTTATATGTACTGCCAACTTGTTTCAGAATGTATGAAATTTTCTGATACAGCAGAAACAGCAAAATCCAAAATGTGCATTTCCAGAAGTTATTTTTTTATGTTTATAGTAAATTTTAATGTTCAAATAAAAATGTATCTTAGTGCAGTGTTTAACACATGTGCTAAATAATTTCAGTTATTTTTGTACAACAATAATTTGCCATATACATATTGGTTACAAGGTGCACAGCATAGATATATTTAATTTTTTCTGTCATCATTTTTTTCTGCAACAAATTGCAGTGAGAGTGGCAGTGTATTACTTAAGTACGTAGTTAATTTAATGAGGTCATGGGATTCTCACACATATAACATTTTATATATGTTTCATATTTTGCTGGCAAACAAATGTAGAAGTGGAGAGAGGTTGAAAACTAGGTTGGAGGTGGGTTTATTAGTTTTTTTTTTTTTTTCGTTCACATCACGCTTTCCGATTGGCTGCAAATTTTAGATTACAAGAGTGCCAGTTACATTTTTAAACTTTGTTTTGCCTTTTAAGTAGTGCTGTTATCGCTATTCTGTTAATTTTAAGTGTTACTACTTTCTTCGTGTATGAATCGCCCACAAAATTTGCTTGTATCCTGAGAAAAGCAAATATTTGGTATCTTACCTGTGTTATTCCGTGACACATTAAAATAAGTTAAAAGTTAACTGTTGCTGCAACACGCTTAACAAGGCGCCACACTTAAAGTTTGGCCTTTAATAGTAATCGTGGCTAAATTCATAGCTAATTTATTTTATACTTTACTTAATAATCATTACGAAATGCATACACTTGGCCGAAATGAAATAACTCTAGAGTCACGCCTGAACGCGTATTGCACACACGGGAAAGTACAACATACTCTGACTCGACTATTCTCTGTAGAAATTTAATGATAATACAGCATTTATGGTTAAAATTATACTCCTAGACTAATGTGCAACTTTTATGAGTTATAGAGCAAGGACTTTCAAAACATTTAGACATATTATGGTAAAGCATGCGAACAATACGGTTATGTAAAAGGTCTCCACCCGCCCGGTGAAATGCCATGCCATTGATGCCGTGTCCGAAATGGCAGATTTTTGTGACAAAATGATTACGTGACCCGATTCTGTATACAAAAATGGTGACGTATTTGGTAATTTTGTATTTAGTGATGTTAGCAAAAATACAAAATTACAAAATCAGCGCCATGTTGGTTTTGACTATCAAAATACATGCACGAATGCGCAAATAAAACGGTCTTTTAAAACAAATAACTGTTCATAAAATACCCTAGGCATGTTTAAAAACGAAGCAAGTGCTGTACTTTGTTTATATAACTTGCAACAATTTTTTTTTAAAGTTGGTATAGCATAATTTTCTATTTTCTTATTTGTTAACATATTCTCAGAATTCCAGTGATGATAGAAATATTACGTCCGTTTTAAGCATTCAATTTAGATATGAATATTTTTCACTGTTAATGTAAAAATGTGTTTCCGGGAGTATTAAACAAGTGACTGTAGACAAACGTCCGAATTGAAACTTACGAAATGACAAAATTATAAAATAACTAATTTATCATTTCGGGCACGGCCTGAGCTCTCTTCCGTCATAATTTATCTACGAGTATATGCGAGAATTCCCTGCTGGCGGTGTCTGAATATTATATATGCAGTGAATTATTTTTGTATTTGCCTATTTCATTGAATGTAGTTCGTCGTAGGTGTCTTTTTTTAGAACAGTCTTCTCAGTGAAATGAATTATCGGCACGTGCCTGCCGCTTTGTAAAAGTGCATGTTGTGCTGTGGTCAGCCATTTTCTGTTACCATGGCGAAGCGCCAGCGAAAAAGTATTTACTTTATGAAGTTTAAATTTGTTCGTTTCAAGAAATAGCTCAAGTGTTTTGTTAATTGAATAAGTAAGGAAATAAATTATTACGTATCAGTGGCCGAAAAAAGTGATTTTAGTGAAGTAATCATCCAAAGGTCGTCATGGGTGTCTAGGTTTTACGAAGTGAACAGTAAGTTAGTGTATTTTGTAAATAATGTTTTCTTAAATGGTTGTTAAAATATTTGAAATGTATTTGACCTTTTAAAATCCCTTGCTTTAACCTAGTTTATTTGATTGAATATGTAACNTGTTAAAATATTTGAAATGTATTTGACCTTTTAAAATCCCTTGCTTTAACCTAGTTTATTTGATTGAATATGTAACAATTTTTTACATGGGAAGTTAAATTTGTTGAAAATGTTTACATTATGCATTTCGCACATAAGTATTAACAGTGACGTATTAATTTTATTTTGTTCTTGTGGGAGGTTTTCAAATGTACGTGGCCTAAATAAACGCCCTTTAGTGTCGTTTATTATATAAAAAGCAGCAATATTTGTGTGTTAAGTACATCTCGCATCGGCACGAACAGCGACACATTTATCGCATTTAGTTCTTTCGATGAAGTTAAAATTTTATGTTATTTCCGCACGAACAAAATTTTTCACATCATCATCAAAACACGCTCTTATAAGAAGAACCGCAAAACAATCACGTCTCACGAAAGACGTTAAACTAGAGTTCCCTACACCACCAATAAACAGAATCTTAACTAGTATATTATGTGGTCATAAAAAATAAAACAAATTTTGAATAGCAACCAGCTATAAATACTGAACTGAAGTTTTCAGTATTTCAATGTCTGTCATTGGATTCGTAGTTTGTTTACAAAGATCGTCTTCACAGGCAGAAAAGCTGTTGCGGAACCGATCTATCGTGGCTGCACTTCTTTTCGAAAACTGTCAAAATTTACTGAAGTTATATGAAACGGAGTAGAGTACAAAGCAATTACAGATAACTTGACTTATTTATGCTACAGGCTCAAGAAGTGACAATTCACATGAACATTACAAACCATAATTAAAAAACATTTTAAAAAATGTGTGGCGTTATTATTTTCACGCACTTCAATTAACATATTTAAGATAATACGTCGACCGAAAGTTGAAAATCTCAGATACCCTAACACAAACACACTGACATACGTTTATGCTAAAGAAACATTTCGTAATTGTACTCAAAATAATAAAATCTAAAAAATTCTGAACATATATGCGTGCATAAATAATCACATGACGTTAGGCACAAAAGTGGATAAGCCTACAGATTTACTTCGCCCTCGTGTAATTACACATCATGAATACAAATCGAAAATAAGTAAACAGTGTATGAAGTTAGCACATACCTGAANCGCCCTCGTGTAATTACACATCATGAATACAAATCGAAAATAAGTAAACAGTGTATGAAGTTAGCACATACCTGAAACTGTTGAAATTCTAATTCGGGCGATTTTTGTTACATAAAATGTGATATTACGTGCTTCAAGTAACTGACATCAGTAACAAGTAAANTTCTAATTCGGGCGATTTTTGTTACATAAAATGTGATATTACGTGCTTCAAGTAACTGACATCAGTAACAAGTAAAAAACTTTATCTGTAAGTGTGTTTGTATGTGTGTGCGTATGTGCGTGCGCATTCTGTTGGCGATTCATACAGGAAACTTTAATTACNTGTTAAAATATTTGAAATGTATTTGACCTTTTAAAATCCCTTGCTTTAACCTAGTTTATTTGATTGAATATGTAACGATTTTTTACATGGGAAGTTAAATTTGTTGAAAATGTTTACATTATGCATTTCGCACATCAGTATTAACAGTGACGTATTTATTTTATTTTGTTCTTGTGGGAGGTTTTCAAATGTACGTGGCCTAAATAAACGCCCTTTAGTGTCGTTTATTATATAAAAAGCAGCAATATTTGTGTGTTAAGTACATCTCGCATCGGCACGAACAGCGACACATTTATCGCATTTAGTTCTTTCGATGAAGTTAAAATTTTATGTTATTTCCGCACGAACAAAATTTTTCACATCATCATCAAAACACGCTCTTATAAGAAGAACCGCAAAACAATCACGTCTCACGAAAGACGTTAAACTAGAGTTCCCTACACCACCAATAAACAGAATCTTAACTAGTATATTATGTGGTCATAAAAAATAAAACAAATTTTGAATAGCAACCAGCTATAAATACTGAACTGAAGTTTTCAGTATTTCAATGTCTGTCATTGGATTCGTAGTTTGTTTACAAAGATCGTCTTCACAGGCAGAAAAGCTGTTGCGGAACCGATCTATCGTGGCTGCACTTCTTTTCGAAAACTGTCAAAATCTACTGAAGTTATATGAAACGGAGTAGAGTACAAAGCAATTACAGATAACTTGACTTATTTATGCTACAGGCTCAAGAAGTGACAATTCACATGAACATTACAAACCATAATTAAAAAACATTTTAAAAAATGTGTGGCGTTATTATTTTCACGCACTTCAATTAACATATTTAAGATAATACGTCGACCGAAAGTTGAAAATCTCAGATACCCTAACACGAACACACTGACATACGTTTATGCTAAAGAAACATTTCGTAATTGTACTCAAAATAATAAAATCTAAAAAATTCTGAACATATATGCGTGCATAAATAATCACATGACGTTAGGCACAAAAGTGGATAAGCCTACAGATTTACTTAGCCCTCGTGTAATTACACATCATGAATACAAATCGAAAATAAGTAAACAGTGTATGAAGTTAGCACATACCTGAAACTGTTGAAATTCTAATTCGGGCGATTTTTGTTACATAAAATGTGATATTACGTGCTTCAAGTAACTGACATCAGTAACAAGTAAACAACTTTGTGTAAGTGTGTTTGTATGTGTGTGCGTATGTGCGTGCGCATTCTGTTGGCGATTCATACAGGAAACTTTAATTACATTACAAATATATATTGTTGCACATGAGGTAAAGAAACACACATTGCTGGGCCACAGCCATCATGATCAAATAATGAAGTATTAATAATGTACCGAAAACAGCACTGCACAGGAAATAGTATAATACTAGGTTTCACTAATTCACGGTATAAACAAGGTTTGAATAAATAAAACGCGAAATGTAGACACTCGTCAAAACATAATAGCCATGGAGTAGCCAACATGGCGTCGGTTATGCGAGGAGTCAGTTGGAATGTTGACCACATCCTCACAACAGGGCAATGCGGGCCAGAGCATGCCTCCTCATTAAACATTCATGAGAGTTGAAACTGTTCAAAGTGCGAAGTAGCAGTGCCAAAATATTTTAAAAACAACTTACGTAACTGGAAACGCAATATTGTTGTTAATGTTTGACAGAAGTCTTAAATTTGCTAATAAATTTTGTGCGCATTATTTTCAGCAAGTATTGCCAACATGAATGCTTACACAAACATGTTATAAACCTGCTGATTGCAGGCACTGTAAATGGATTCATATGTTGTGACACTGTTACAAAGTTGGTGGGTTCTGTCTGTTATGAAACGGTTTCTTAAAGAAACGCAGTACAGGGGTGAGTGCAGTGCAATTGGCATCTGCTACGAGAGAAATAATGGCCTCTGTCTGTGCAACAACACCTTTAGTTATTATCTGCTGAGCCAGTCTTGTTACCTTCTCTCGCTCAGCTAGTTCGCATGGCTACCGGTAGGTAGCATGCACATTACTTCCCTGTACTTGTTATTGAGCTCTGAGCAGTGGTTAGCCAGTCTGCTGCTAGAATACGTGTGTTGGCAGTTGGCTGGTAAAGTTATTATGTATTGATTAGGACACACATATTTTTTTTTGCTGTTGTCAGGAACATCTGTTTTCGATGAGACGTGTTTGCAAAGAGATGTCACTGCTATGCACTGATGCAAACAGATATAACAACATTTATAAAAGCAAATATTTGTAAGAATTTAACAACCAGCATATATTGCGCGATCATCGTGCGCTGTACGTCACGTTAGTAGAAAAAAATACTTCCACAAAGCCGAGAAGCACAGATGTGGTCAAAACTGCTACACACTGATGTAAAACAATATAAAATCAAAATGTAAACATAAATTAGTTATAAGCACTTACCAACCAGCACAATCATATATTACACAATTATCGGGTGCTGTATGCTGTGTGAAACGATGCTAGGCAAGACCAGGCCATCCTGGTCAGTACAACAGAATAGCAAACGAATTCCTTAAGAACTGACTGAAACGAAACCATCACATTCAGAGTACAGCAAACACTTACGACACTAGCACTAGCAGCGAAATACATCCGACCCGGCCGATGTTGCACTATCAACTAACATCGTAAGAATTTGTAAGGCAGCTCAGATGGTCGACTGGCAAAGCGGACACCGTGCAGGTCTGAGCAAGTCGAAGGGATGGCACAGAACACTAGTCGAGAGAGAGAGAGAGACACACATCAGGCTCCAGGGTTGTAGACCAGCTCACTCACACATGCACTTTTCCATTACAGAGGAATTCAGTTATACAGTACAAGGTAACAATTTATTTCTGTTGAAATATTATATACATGTACTTGTTTCGAATATGTACCATTTATATAGAAATATTAGTAAATGTATGAACTTTGTAATGACGAGTAAGAAAGCAACAAATCATATACATTTCAACTATGTATGAACTCTGCTTTTCAGTCATCTGAATACATATGTAACCTTTAAGTGCTGGACACAGTGCACTAACCTTAAGAATAAGTTTAGGTAGGTTCGAACCAATAGTGAGCACAATCATTTCACTGGAAAAAATACTATGTGATATGTAATTGAAAACTTCTGTTTTATATATGTGAGTATTTAGTACTGACATCATCAGTAGAATATGTACATTTCAGTTCAGTTTTCACATCAGCAGCAGTTCTGTAGACAGAATTGCATTCTCACCCTCCTATCTAGTTGTAACATCTTCGTTTTTTCACTTTACGTTATAGCAGTATATCTTTGTTGTTTACAGCTTATGTAGGTCCGTATGGCTCGTGCTTCCCAAAATAAATTTCTGCAACTTTTTATTTCCTTCAATGCCTACTGTTTTGAAACACGATGCAGGCCCTGGTTATGTTGTGAGCACTCGTATTTGCTAGTAAACACACAGACACCTCAATCGAAGACACATATAAGTCTGAGGAGGACAAAGACTACCCTAAAAGTCGATGGAACAGTGTAGCATAACTCAAACCACCCCTAACCCCCCAGAACCAAATAAGCAGTCAGAAGTTAAAGATTCATGTCAGATGCTTTTAACATGACATCAAGCTGTAAATATTAGTATGTCTCTTTATAATATCGATTCGAATAAACTGGTATTGGTAAAGGATATCGCTTATGTCCACCCAACTCACTTTTATGTCTGTAAAAGTAGTTTGTACCACCATACATCGCCCAGAACGTATTTCTCTCGTTGAGAGGACATAGGGAAAATGATGGGATGCTCTTCCAGTTGTCAGAAAATTATATAATCTATCATTACACATGGATAGATTAAATCACTTGCAGCTCTCTACAGAGATACTGAGCTTGCATACCTGCCTAAAGAATTGCTTCTCGCATATGAACGACATGAATTAAAATCTGTCTACATACACCTACCTGTATCTGCAACAGAACGAAGAGATTCTTGGCTGTATCCCATACTTAGTGTTTCCAAGGTACTGCTATCATTACAGACACTATATTTCAGTAGCGGGTGTAAGACACATGAGCGAGCAGCTGCAAAAGAAAAACAAGACACCTCCAACACTGAAAGATGAACTAAGGTATTTAAGTCCAGCAACCATGTTGATGTTTGCACCACACAGCCAGCAGTGAGGCAGCCCGAGAAGAGCAACGCAAACTAGCATGCAGTGTGAAAACTATACAAGCGAGTATCATGCAAACATGGATGTAATTTCGTCGGTGAGCATGGTGGTGGAAAAAATGATCGTTAAGACTACATTCTTCCAAAAGGATTGTGTACTCTGCTACAATATGAAGATGGAATCTATGGTTGAAGACTTACCATCTGTAACACCATCAGCAACGCCAACAGCAAGGGACCCAAAATATTTACTACAAGCATTACAGAAACTATGTTACTACTGTGGAAATCCCTTTAGTAAAATCTTTAATACATACCGACATGAAAATAGACTCTCTGCATGTTCAGTCCAGCATACGATGTTTCATTGTAATAACGGCTATGTGGTGTTTACCCACAGTGTTAGCCTGTATAGACATTACAAGAAGTGGAAAGGAAACAGTCGTTCATCAGGAAGTGAGTGCAAATATTGCGATAAGACTTTGACTATTTGACTATCAGTTCTAGTGTCAGCAACAAGAAGATTGTAACTTTCTATTCGACGACGACTACAAGATGTACCGTTGTGATAAATGCGATGTGGTGTTCACCTGCAGTGATAACGTGTATAGACATAACCTGAAGTGTAAAGGTAAAGTTTGTCTTTCATCGGGAAGCGAGTGCAAGTATTGTGGCAAGACATTAGCTAACAGCTCCAAAATTAAACGACACAAGCTTTGGGGGAACCTCGTGCAACATATGGAACCGTCCTGTACATGAAAAAATTTATTCACATAATAAATAATAAAGGCCCATCATAGAGTCAAATTCACTGCGAGCATGATGTCGTATCGAACCTCTACTATAAAAAATTATGTGATAGTTCCACAGTCATAATAGTGATATCAGTGTTGCTATTGTGTCGAGAACCTCAGTAAAAAGCTGGAATGCCCGGCAACAGAAAAAATGCATATGTTCACACGGACCAACCTCAAACATATTCTCCAATATGTCAAGTGCAGTACATTATTTACCTGTTGTTATATTGAAGATGCATTACACAATTTGCAAAGGTTTTTTTCCTTTACTTACCGCTAAACATCATGCATTTTAACCATTGGTCATGCAAGGAACGACGACACTGCTACATATTAGTGCAGAGATATAATAAATAAACACCCACCAACCGATGCATATTGTGCGAGTAACGAACACTGTATGTTATGTTAGCCCAAAAAAATTACAGTCGCGAAGCACGGGAGCAATAAGGTTGACACTGCTACGCACTAATGCCAGCATATGTGAAAAAAAAAAAGAAAAATAGTTAAAAACACCTACCAAACAATGCGTATTGCACAAGCGACGAGCACTGTACATCGTATCAGTCGGTGCTAGACAAGACCCTGCATCTAAAAATTGACGTGGTAGGCCTTTGTTAGTACAGCAGAATAGCAAACTATTTTCCCCACGTACACCCTCGGATCGAGCTATGCTACAGTACAGAGGCACTACGAACCAATGCATAATACACGAGCATCGAGCAATTTATGTCGCATTAGGATAAAATAAAATACTATGGCATTGTGCAGAGCGACATGGTCGACACTGCTAAATACCAATGCAAACAGATTAAATAAAAAAAACCTTTAAAGGAAACTAATTGTAAGTACTTACCAACCAGCGCATATTTCACAAGTGTCGAGCGTTGTACATCGCAATAGATGATGCTAATCAACACCAGGCCGTCCTGNCAACCAGCGCATATTTCACAAGTGTCGAGCGTTGTACATCGCAATAGATGATGCTAATCAACACCAGGCCGTCCTGGTTAGTAAAACGGAATAGCAAACGACTTCCTTAAGAATCGACTGAAACGAAACCATCACATTCAGATTACGACCAACACTCACAATCCGCATCACTAGCAGCAGAACGCATCCTACCCAGTCGATGTTGTGCGATCAACTAACATCGTGAAAATCTGTTAGGCAAGCCAGGTGTTCGGCTGGCAGCACAGGCCTCGGCAAGTCGAAGGGATGGCACAGAATACTAGCCGAGAGAGAGAGACATCTGGCTCCAGGGTGGCAGACCAGCCGAGTCACATATGCACTTCCCTTTATGAGAGGATTTAAGATATACACTGCATGGTAAAGTTTTAAATATTATATACACACTTAATTTTAACAATGAAGAAAGAANGAGGATTTAAGATATACAATGCATGGTAAAGTTTTAAATATTATATACACACTTAATTTTAACAATGAAGAAAGAATATGCGAACACTCCGAACACCCATTTACCGCTGCTTGCAATAGCAGGAACTCTAAATGTCTTACGACATCGACATTNTATGCGAACACTCCGAACACCCATTTACCGCTGCTTGCAATAGCAGGAACTCTAAATGTCTTACGACATCGACATTTCGCCAGTATTTCAGACTTCTTGACTAGGGATCAAGGGGAAAACCTATATTTTGTTTATAAAACAATCATGAGAACATTCTGAGAAAATACATTTGCCTCACTCACAACAGCAGGTATCATGACAAGCAACAATGACCTAGTCCTTGGATGTCATCAAGCAAAAACTTGACTTGTCTTTGGATGTCATGTGACATTCACCTTTGGCCACCATCTCTAACAAAGTCGACTGCTTAAAAAAAGCAATAGCAATTTTTTTTTAGCAAATTTTCTAATCGCAGAAACAATAATTTGACATTCCTGACTTTGGAAAGGGGGGGGGGGGCATGCCCATCATCATATTTGTCAAAGACGAAACCAAGGTCTTATGATTTTTCTGCGAAATTAAAAAAGTGCAATTTTTTGTTGAAGCATTATATTTTGTACAAGATGATGGCCAAAGGTCAAGGTTGCATTATGTATTCCAAAGTCAGTCCAAGGTCACATGAAACCATCCAAGGTCAAGGTCATTGTTAATGTCATTGTTGCTTGTCATGGTTACTGCTCATATGAGTGAGGCAAATTGATTTTCTCAGAATGTTCTCATGATTGTTTTATAAACAAAATNGTCATGGTTACTGCTCATATGAGTGAGGCAAATTGATTTTCTCAGAATGTTCTCATGATTGTTTTATAAACAAAATATAAATTGTTAAGATCAAGGTCATTTTTGCTTGTCGTGGATCCTGTTTTTTTGAGTGAGGCAAGTGGATTTTCTCTNGTCATGGTTGCTGCTCATATGAGTGAGGCAAATTGATTTTCTCAGAATGTTCTCATGATTGTTTTATAAACAAAATTTAAATTGTTAAGATCAAGGTCATTTTTGCTTGTCGTGGATCCTGTTTTTTTGAGTGAGGCAAGTGGATTTTCTCTNTTAAATTGTTAAGATCAAGGTCATTTTTGCTTGTCGTGGATCCTGTTTTTTTGAGTGAGGCAAGTGGATTTTCTCTATGTGCTCCCATAATTGTTTTATAAACAAAATTTAGGTTTTTTCCCCTTCATCCTAGCATAGATGTCAGAAATATTGGCCAAAGGTCAAAGTGGTAAGACATCACTGTTCCTGCTATTGCGAGCGATGGCAAATGGGTTTTCTAGCATGTTCGCATGTTTTTTCTTCATCCTTAAAAATAAGTGTGTATATAATATTTAAATCGTAGTAACATTTTGCCATTCCTTGTATAAATGAATTTCTCTCTTAAAGGGAAGTGCAGTGTGACTCANATTTAAATCGTAGTAACATTTTGCCATTCCTTGTATAAATGAATTTCTCTCTTAAAGGGAAGTGCAGTGTGACTCAGTTGGTCTACCACCCTGTGGCCTGACCTGTCTCTCCCCCCTCCCTGCCCCTCTTTCTCGGTTAGTGTTCTGTGCCATCCCTTGGACTTGCTGAGACTTGCACGGTTCCCGTGCTGCTTTACGATGCTCATGTTAGTTGATCGCACAACGTCGACCGGGTCGGATGCATTCTGCTGCTAGTGATGCGGGTTGTGAGTGTTGGTCGTAATCTGAATTTGATGGTTTCGATTCAGTCGGTTCGTAAGGAAGTCGTTTGCTATTCTTTTGTACTAATCAGGAGGGCCTTGTCTTGATTAGCATCATCTACCTAGATGTACAACGCTCGATATTTTTGCAATATGCACTGGNTATCAGGAGGGCCTTGTCTTGATTAGCATCATCTACCTAGATGTACAACGCTCGATATTTTTGCAATATGCACTGGTTGGTAAGTCCTTACAACTATTTCCTTTACATGTTATTTTTTTATATCTGTTTGCATCGGTATGTAGCAGTGTCGAACTTGTCGTTCCCCCTCTTCCCGACTCTGCCATAGTATTTTATTTTAGGCTTATACGACCTACATTGCTCAATGCTTGCACATTATGCATTCGTTGGTAGTGCCTCTGTTCTCAAGCGTAGCTCGGTCGGAGGGTGTGCATGGTGAAAATCGTTTGCTGTTCTGCTATACTAACCAAGGCTACCACATCAGTTTTCGGATGCGTGGTCTTGTCTAGCACCGACTGATGCGATGTACAGTGTTCGTCGCTTGTTCAGTACGCATTGGNGTTTTCGGATGCGTGGTCTTGTCTAGCACCGACTGATGCGATGTACAGTGTTCGTCGCTTGTTCAGTACGCATTGGGTGGTATGTGTTAATTACTATTTTCCTTTATTCTCACATCTGCTGACATCAGTGCTTTGCAGTGTGGACATTATCGNGTGGTATGTGTTAATTACTATTTTCCTTTATTCTCACATCTGCTGACATCAGTGCTTTGCAGTGTGGACATTATCGCTCTCGTGCTTCGCGAGCGTAATTTTTTTGGGCTAAAATAACTTACAGCTTTCATTACTCGCACAATTTGCATCGGTTGGTAGGTGCTGGTTTATTATATCTGTACATCAATTCTGTAGCAGTGTCATCGTCTCTTGCATGACCAATGGTNTTCTGTAGCAGTGTCATCGTCTCTTGCATGACCAATGGTTTAAATGCATTATGTTAAGTTGAAGCAAAGCAACACAGCCTTTAAAAGTCGCGTAATGCATCTGCAAATTTTCACTGCTGGTATAAAGTGTACTGCACTTGGCATATTGTAGAATTTTTTTGATGTTGGTCCATGTGGACATATGCTCTTTTCCTGTTGCTGGGCATTCCAGCTTTCTACTGATGTTTTCGATGCAATAGCAACACAGCTATCACTATTATGAACTGTGGTACTATAGAGAATTTTTTTATAGTAGAGGTTCGATACAACATTGTGTTTGCAGGGCAATTCCATCTATGTCGGGCCTTAATTATTTATTATTATGTGAATTAATTTTTTATTAATGGGAGTGGTTTCGTATTTTGCACAAAGTTCCCCCNTTTAAATGCATTATGTTAAGTTGAAGCAAAGCAACACAGCCTTTAAAAGTCGCGTAATGCATCTGCAAATTTTCACCGCTGGTATAAAGTGTACTGCACTTGGCATATTGTAGAATTTTTTTGATGTTGGTCCATGTGGACATATGCTCTTTTCCTGTTGCTGGGCATTCCAGCTTTCTACTGATGTTTTCGATGCAATAGCAACACAGATATCACTATTATGAACTGTGGTACTATAGAGAATTTTTTTATAGTAGAGGTTCGATACAACATCGTGTTTGCAGGGCAATTCCATCTATTTTGGTCCTTAATTATTTATTATTATGTGAATTAATTTTTTATTAATGGGAGTGGTTTCGTATTTTGCACAAAGTTCCCCCNTCCTTAATTATTTATTATTATGTGAATTAATTTTTTATTAATGGGAGTGGTTTCGTATTTTGCACAAAGTTCCCCCAATGCTCCTGTTAGGCTGATGCTGTTTATTGTGGTCTCTAGCCATCGATGTCGAGCCACATCACTGTACCCCTATACTAGCATAACCGTCGAGCTGCAACCCTCATTTGTGGTTAGATTGAAACCCTGTGCATCTGGCTTTTTTTCTTTGGCTACTTGCACCGAGTACTGCATACATGGGCGAGTGTTCTGCCTGCTACACGTCGGAATTCGACCATGTGTGTCGACACGAGTGCTCCTAGCGGCCACCATCTGTAACGCAAATGACATTAGCAACCCCCCNAGACAGGTGACAGGGAACGAATAAAAGCGAAGACCACCACCACGACCCTAGCAGACGATTGTCGTGCACTCTAGCAGACAACTGGAGAAACGAAGATGGTGAAAGCATCTGTATATTGCTCAAGCATCCATCAACAAATGCGAATTGTCAGTCACCTGAGGTGGATGAGGTTGATTTTCATGTGTGTAATTGCTGTGTGGGTAATTTTTGTGCACATATTTTGCATATGTACTATTAGCTTTGTATGTGATTTTATAACTGTTTGTGCAATTAAATGTGACTGATATATAGAAATAAACCATCTTTTAATTTGAGGTATGGCGTAGGGGCCTGAGTTTGAGACTCGAAACTGTTCAAAAATATTAATTCTCTTTCAGACTAAGACAAAATCTGGAAATTTTTTGCTAGTGATGGGGAAATGTTTCAGGTCTGTAGAAGTATGATGGAGGTAAAACTGATATTAGTGCTGGTTAAATAACTGAATAACACAGAAGTAATTAATACATTTTACCTTTATTTTACAGACTTTACATAAAAAGAATACACAATAATACTTGATACATGCTCAACATATTCTTCATTCGACCAAAATAATTATGTCTGTCTTGTAGAACAATTCTGGCTGTGAGCATTCAAACCACTCTTATTCACATGTACTACACTGATGTTATCACATGGGTATGTTTTGTAGGCGATGGCAAATTGGCAGTACTTTCTTCATGTAATTTGCCTTTGGAGCTGTAGGCGAATGTCTTGCCCCAATACTTGCACTCCCTTTCCGATGAACGACAAACATTATCATTGCACTTCTTGCGTAAATAAAGACTTTCACTGCGGGTAAACACCCTATCGGAGTTATCACAGTGGAAGGTCGCATATACTGGCAGAGCATGCAATGGCTTCTTTTATGTCGGTGAGCATTACAGATTTTACTAAAGGTATTTCCACAGTAGTAACATTGTTTCCGTAATGCTTGTAGAGACACTATGGGGTTCCTTGCTGTTGGTAATGCTAAGACACTAGGGGTCCAGGTAGGGCTCCGGCCAGACCACACGCTTGGTAATCTGAGTACGAGGATCTCAGGCCTTGTGGAAGGGTGCTCCTGGTGGAGCTCGTGTATCAAGTCGGGACTTAGGACTTGATTACCTCAGGTGAATAGCTGGGACACTGCATTGAGAGGGTATGATTCCTCTTCCCCGCCGAGTGGGCGGCCGAAGCGCGGTATGGCCGAAAGGCTAAGAGCGCTACGTCAAAATAACAAAAGTATGACCGAGAGGCTGTATGTTTGTTTATAACTGTTGGTAATGCTGACAGTGTTACAGATGGTAAGTCTTCAACTGTTGATTACATCTTCACATTGTAGCAGAGTTCACTATCGTAGTAGATTAATGTTGTTGTAATGTTCTGCTTTTTTCACCACCACACTCGCCGACGAAATGACATCCTTTTTTATATGATGCTCGCTTGTATACTGTTCACACTGCATGCTGCAGGCTATCTCAGTGGATAACTGCTGTCTGTGTGGTGCAAATGTCAGCATGGTTTTTGGACTTAAATGTTACACTATCAGTTTTATCACTCTCTAGCCTGTGAAGTTGGCAATTCGACCTCTCAATTTATTTACACTCATTCATCTTTCAGTGTTGGAGGTGTCTTGTTTTTCTTTTGCTGCTGCTCGCTCACAATGTGTGTTACACTAGCTCCTGGAATGTAGTTTCTGTAATGATAGCACTGCCTTGAAAACACTCTAAGCATGGGGGACAGCCAAGAATCTCTTCGTTCTGTTGCAGATATGGTAGGTGTTTGTAGACAGATTTTATTTCGTGTCGTGCATGTGCGAGAAGTAATCATTTAGGCAGGTATGCACGCTCGGTATCTTTGTCGAGTGCTGCAAGTGTTTAAAAGTTTCGAAATGTCTCGATAGATGATAAAACATTTTGAACTCTTAGAACAGCATCCCATAATTTTCACTATGTCCTCTCGACGAGAGAAAGAAGTTCTAGGTGATGTGTGGTGGTACGAACTGCTTTTATAGACCTAAAAGTGAGTAGGGTGGACTGCATATATTTACTGGTTTCTTTTGGTTGGGGAAAGGGAGGGGGGCTGTTATGCTACACTGTGCCATCGACTTCTTGGGTCCTGTCTTCCTCTTCAGCCTTATCATCTGTGTCTTCGACTGAGGTGACTGTGTGTCTACCAGTAAATACGAGTGCTCGCAACATTACCAGGGTCTGTATTGTGTTTCATAATGTAGGCATTGAAGTAATTAAGGGTTGCATAAATTTATTATGGGAAGTGCGATCCATATGGACCTACATAATTTGTAAATGATGATGTACTTGCTAACATGTAAAGTGAAAAAAACGACTATGTACAACTAGATTGGAGGGTGAAAATGCAATGCTNTATGATGTACTTGCTAACATGTAAAGTGAAAAAAACGACTATGTACAACTAGATTGGAGGGTGAAAATGCAATGCTGTCTACAGAACTACTGATGATGTTCTGAAAACTGTACTGAAATGTATATATTCTACTGATTATAATGTCGTACTAAATACTTAGACATATATGAAGTTTTTAATTATGTATCATATAGGAATTTTTTTCCAGTGAAGTGATTGTGCTCAATATAGGATTGAACCTACACTACCTTATTCTCAAGGTTGGTGCACTGTCGCCAGTGCTCTCAGGGTACATATGTTTTCAGATTACGGAAAAGCAGAGTACATACATAGTTAAAATGTATATGATGTGTTGCTTTTTTACTTGTCATTACAAAGTTCATACATTTTCTGTTATTTCTATATAAATGGTACGTATTCGAAATAAGTACTTGTATATAATATTTTAAAAGAAATAAATTGTTACCTTGTACTGTATAACTGAATTTCTCTCGTAATGGAAAAGTGCATGTGTGACTCGGTTGGGCTGCCACTCTGGAGCCTGACGTGTATCTCTCTCTCTCTCTTGGCTAGTGTTCTGTGTGGTCCTTTCGACTTGCCGAGATCTACACGGTGCCTGCGCTGCTGGTTGACCAACATGGTCTGCCTTACAAATTCTCACGATGATAGTTGATCGCACAACGTCGGCTGGGTCGGATGTGTTCCGCTGCTAATGTTGTGAGTGTTGGCTGTACTCTGAATGTGATGAGTTTGTTTCAGTCGGTTCGTAAGCACTTCGTTTGCTATTCTGTTGTACTTACCAATATGGCTTGGTATTGCCTAGCATCGTTTAACACACAGCATACAGCACCCGATAATTGTGTAATATGTGATTGGGCTGGTCGGTAAGTGCTTATAACTAATTTTCCTTTACATTTGTTTTATATCGTTTTGCGTCAGTGTGTAGCAGTGTTGACCTTATTGTACCTGTGCTTCTTAGCTTCGCGANACATTTCTTTTATATCGTTTTGCGTCAGTGTGTAGCAGTGTTGACCTTATTGTACCTGTGCTTCTTAGCTTCGCGAAAGTATTTTTTCGACGGATGTGACCTACAGCGCTCAGTGCTCGAGCAATATACACTCGTTAAATGGTTATTAATATTTGCTTCTGTAATTGTTTTTATATCATTTGCATCAGCGCATAGCAGTGACCTCTGTAGCGCAACTAATAATAAAACATTTATGATGTCGTTTGTAGCAAGCAAAGGAACACGNTAATAAAACATTTATGATGTCGTTTGTAGCAAGCAAAGGAACACAGTCTTTACATGTTGTGTAATATGTATCGCACTTGACACATTGTAGTCATTTTTGAGGTTGGTCCTTGTGATATTTTGTTCTTTATCATGTTGCTATGCAGTATAATTTTTACTAAACGTATTGGTGTGAAAGCAACACTGATATTACCATTACAGACTGCAACTGCACCGGGTATTTTTTTATATATTGGGACTCCTTATGGCATCGTGCTAGTGATGTGCTTGCTTATATGCCATTCCTTTATTGTATTTTACATGACTGAATTTTTTATGTACAGGATGGTTTCATATATTTTATACTCGTTTTCCCTGACCCTTGCATTAGACTAACAGTGTTTATTTGTATTAATGCATACATGATTTAATGTAACCTGCGACTTCATATGTCTTGTTATCGGTGTAATTGGATACCCCTTAATTTTTCATTTTATGGTAGTTTGTTAAGGTTTTACCCANACATTTGTTTTATATCGTTTTGCGTCAGTGTGTAGCAGTGTTGACCTTATTGTACCTGTGCTTCTTAGCTTCGCGAGAGTATTTTTTCGACGGATGTGACCTACAGCGCTCAGTGCTCGAGTAATATACACTCGTTAAATGGTTATTAATATTTGCTTCTGTAATTGTTTTTATATCATTTGCATCAGCGCATAGCAGTGACCTCTGTAGCGCAACTAATAATAAAACATGTATGATGTCGTTTGTAGCAAGCAAAGGAACACANATAATAAAACATTTATGATGTCGTTTGTAGCAAGCAAAGGAACACGGTCTTTACATGTTGTGTAATATGTATCGCACTTGACACATTGTAGTCATTTTTGAGGTTGGTCCTTGTGATATTTTGTTCTTTATCATGTTGCTATGCAGTATAATTTTTACTAAACGTATTGGTGTGAAAGCAACACTGATATTACCATTACAGACTGCAACTGCACCGGGTATTTTTTTATATATTGGGACTCCTTATGGCATCGTGCTAGTGATGTGCTTGCTTATATGCCATTCCTTTATTGTATTTTACATGACTGAATTTTTTATGTACAGGATGGTTTCATATATTTTATACTCGTTAGACTAACTGTGTTTATTTGTATTAATGCATACATGATTTAATGTAACCTGCGACTACATATGTCTTGTTATCGGTGTAATTGGATACCCCTTAATTTTTCATTTTATGGTAGTTTGTTAAGGTTTTACCCANACATATGTCTTGTTATCGGTGTAATTGGATACCCCTTAATTTTTCATTTTATGGTAGTTTGTTAAGGTTTTACCCATGCTAGCGATGATTCGGGCTGCTAACCATTTTGTTGGAATGACGGTGTTAATTTATATTGCTATATATGTATTTTACTATTACCAATGACTATGTACATCATGCATGCAGTGCATTTGTATATATCTTGCTTTCTTCGCATATATTTGTATGTTACCCATGTTAACCTTTATTTATATATATTTTCATATATATATATATATANTGCTTTCTTCGCATATATTTGTATGTTACCCATGTTAACCTTTATTTATATATATTTTCATATATATATATATATAGCCTGGATGTCGGTGGGCGAAGGGAGGCTAGCTGTCGCTGAGGGGGATTCGAGCTGGTNCATATATATATATATATAGCCTGGATGTCGGTGGGCGAAGGGAGGCTAGCTGTCGCTGAGGGGGATTCGAGCTGGTAGACACCTGTGGTAGCAGACGACAAAGGTGGCAGTGGGTGTGTGGCGAGTGCGTGCAGGCCAGTGCTTATGTGTGTGCTATTTCAGACCCTACATTCCTACATGCAAGGGCAACTTTGCGACATACTTGTTTGTATACTTTTATTTTTTTTACATGTGTGCAGGGTTGTTACATGTTCCCGAACTTCAAAGGTTTGAAAATGCTGACCGACTATGCTTATAACAGGGCTTAAAGCCTACTTGTCTTTATATCCTTCATTGCCCTCGGAAGTGATGTCTGTGATATGAATTTTGTGGTCGTAGCTTAGGTGGGTGGGTAATATCGGGCAACTATGCTTATAAGAGAGCTTAAGGTGTACTTGTCCCTACCATCCTGTTTGTCGTTTGAGGTGATACCTATGATATAAATTTGGTGGCTGTATCTTAAATGGTTCGGAAATTACAGCTAACTATGCTTATAAGTGGGCTTAGGACGCGCTTGACGCCCGCGCGGTGCGACTGTAGGCTAGTTTGCGTGGGCAGACTTCGCTCCATGTCGCTCAGTTGGAATGGCAGAGCATGAGACTCGTCCCCGCAAGGACGCCAGGTGAAGGGAGACCAGATGGAATATGAGAAAACTAAGGTGGAATGACAGAGCAGGAGACCCGTTCCTGCTAGGATGCCAGGTGAAAGGGTACANGCCCGCGCGGTGCGACTTTAGGCTAGTTTGCGTGGGCAGACTTCGCTCCATGTCGCTCAGTTGGAATGGCAGAGCACGAGACTCGTCCCCGCAAGGACGCCAGGTGAAGGGAGACCAGAAGGAATATGAGAAAACTAAGGTGGAATGACAGAGCAGGAGACCCGTTCCTGCTAGGATGCCAGGTGAAAGGGTACANTGGAATATGAGAAAACTAAGGTGGAATGACAGAGCAGGAGACCCGTTCCTGCTAGGATGCCAGGTGAAAGGGTACAGGTGGAAAATGAGAAAACTAATGTCGAATGACAGCAAGAGTCTTGTCTCCCGCCAGTATGCTAGGTGAAAGGGGATCAGAAGAAATATGAGGAAATCAATGTGGCATGACAGCATGACACTTCCCTGCCAGGATGCGAGATGAAAGAGACCAGAAGGAATATGAGAAAATACACGAGTATGTCAGCCTGTCCGAACATCCGCAGCCAGCGGTCAAGTGTCTGTGATTGACATGTGAGATATTGGCATATTCACAATTGGCGTCATTGGCATGGGTGAATCCAGAAGGAATATGAGAAAACATGTGAGTATCTCAGCTTGTCCTCTCATCTTTAGTTAGCAGTCAGGTGGTGGGCACGGGAATTAAATTATAATTTTTACACATAAGAGGTGTGTGTATGTGCGCGCGCATGCACGGTGCCTGCTGTTTTTTTAATGAGATGAGTTTATTGTTGGTGAGTGCGTAGGCCGATGCGAGTATTTATTCTCGTAACTGAAATGGCGATCCTTTGTTGCCATTACATTTCATTGTCTGGCGAGTACATAGGCCCGTTTCCTGTATAAACACTATTTTATTTCATAACACAGCATATGTAATGGTGGGCGTGTGGTTAAGACACTGGACGTGTGACACAAGGGGTGGCAGAATGAACCCACTTGCCTCATGCATTTTTTGAGTTCTGAAACAACTAAAAAAATTCCCAGCACTCCTGGCAGTCGCCGGTTGAACTCACCTCCCCAATACTAGCGCACCCCTACTGGCGACGAGTGAACCATCTAACATGCACGTAATGCTGCACCAATACCGGCGCTCCTAGCTGCCAACTGTAGAACTTCACACACTGGTGGTGGGCACTGGAATCAATGATGGCAGCATACGATGGTGATGAAGGGCGTGAAAAGCAAGAGAGAGGGACGAGAGAAAATTATGTAGACTGAAAGGAATATGAGAAAACCGCAGAGAGATATAACAGACCAGAGGCATGAAGGCATGAGAGAGCATGAGAGAAAAAACCTAAGAGAAATATAAAGGAGACAAGAAGGAATATGAGAGAACTTCCCGAAGGACAGAATGGACATGAGGAAGGAATCACAGAGCACTGGAAATACAATAACATCGGGAATAATGAGCGGGAAAAAAGAATCGGAATGCAAGGGCGGGAGAAAACGAATCGGAATGCAAGAGTGTGAAGTGCCGAGGTGGAATGGTAGAGCAGAAGGGATAAAAGGGAAGTTCCAGAGGCGGGAAATTAAAAAGCAAGGTGGTTGATGCTGACTATGAATGACAGAGTAGGAGGTTCCTGTGTTACATAATCCAGGATGGCTGCTGTGGTACTGCAGTTCCGAATCCAGCATCCAGTTGCATCAGAACCCCCATTTTATAACTATTAAGAGGATCTTCATTCCATTGTACTGATATTTCGCATGCATAAAGTTGTTCTCTCTGCTGGCATTGCAAAACTGTACCGACAAGTTCAGGCGTATGCAGAAGATTGACACTTACAGCATACCATTTGGGGACCATCAATAAATTCTCCTCTGAAGAGTTAAGAACTCAAGACACTTACATATGGTACCTCATTAGCACCATTCCTAGCTACAAGGTGCTTGCAGCAACTGGTCAGAGATGAAACATAACTATCCTGTAGCATCGGATATGGCAGCATGAGATTTCTATGTCGATGACATTATTAGTGGTACGGGAAGAGTAGAAGAATACTTNTGCTGTGGTACTGCAGTTCCGAATCCAGCATCCAGTTGCATCAGAACCCCCATTTTATAACTATTAAGAGGATCTTAATTCCATTGTACTGATATTTCGCATGCATAAAGCTGTTCTCTCTGCTGGCATTGCAAAACTGTACCTACAAGTTCAGGCGTATGCAGAAGATTGACACTTACAGCATACCATTTGGAGACCATCAATAAATTCTCCTCTGAAGAGTTAAGAACTCAAGACACTTACATATGGTACCTCATTAGCACCATTCCTAGCTACAAGGTGCTTGCAGCAACTGATCAGAGATGAAACATAACTATCCTGCAGCATCGGATATGGCAGCATGAGATTTCTATGTCGATGACATTATTAGTGGTACGGGAAGAGTAGAAGAATACTTNCAGCATCGGATATGGCAGCATGAGATTTCTATGTCGATGACATTATTAGTGGTACGGGAAGAGTAGAAGAATACTTGCAACTTTAACAAGAGTTGATTGAAATGACGAAGGGCGGCTTTCAACTGTGTAAATGGTCTTCGAATGTTCCAGAGTTGCTTTGCAGTTCATCCACAAGACAGAGATACAACTACCTATGAGCTTTGATAAAGTTGACACTAAGTACTGTGGGGTTGTGGTGGCACCCAGTGAATGTCAACGTTATATTTTCACTGAATATGAAGGGTGTTCAGGTCTTTACAAAACAAGAGTGTTTTAGAAATTAAAGCATCAATTTTCGACCCAATCATTTTGCTGGGTCCTATCATTGTCAAGTGCAAGATATTAATGCAACAACTATGGCTGTCAGGTTAGGCTGGGGTGAGCCCCTTCCCAGCCATAAACATAATTCATGGGCGAAACTTCAACTCCATCTGCCCGCGATTAGTGAGTTTGCAATCGATATGATTGTAATATGCATGGACTAACCAAGGGACTTGCCGCTTCATGGTTTTTCTGATACCAGTGAATCTGTTTATGGTGCCTGCATCTACATACGATCAAAAGATCAAGATGGCAATCTGACTGTCAAACTTCTGTGCTCTCGAGCTATGGTTGCTCCATTGAAACAACTGTCGCTTCCAATATTGCAGCTTTTTGGTGCTGTACTTCTAGCAAAAATGTATCAGAAGATTTCAGAAGCATTGGAGATAATTTTAGCCAGGTACTACTCTGGGCTGATTCGATGGTAGTTTTAGAATGGCTTAGAGCACAGTCATCTAAGTGGAAAATATTCGTAGCCAATAATGTGTCTGAAGTACAGCGACTAACCAACATCAATGACTGGGGCCATGTCAGTTCACAGTAAAACCCTGTTGACTTAATCTCGTGAGGAATTAAACCACTAATAGTGAAGGATTCTGAGCTGTGGTGGTGTGGACCACATTGGCTTCGATGCTATGAATCTGAATGGCATACAAAAACTGCAGAAGTGATATCAGAAGAGTAGCAAGGAACAGATGGGACAGCAGGTAAGCCAAGTCCTGAATCTCCTTTGCCATTCCAGTAAGGACTTGCTCACAAAATTCTCAAGTTNATGGGACAGCAGGTAAGCCAAGTCCTGAATCTCCTTTGCCATTCCAGTAAGGACTTGCTCACAAAATTCTCAAGTTTGTTAAGGCATCAAAGAGTTAACTGCTTACTGTTTGCGATTTATACACAACTGCAAGAACAAGGACAACATGCATCATGGTAATCTGAAATCAAGTGAACTATCAGAAGCAGCCATACTCTACATAAAATAAATCAGGCAGAAGTGTTCCAGCATGAAATTCATTACTTGTTGTCGAATCAAATGGTGTTGAACAAGAGTTCGTTGAAGAGCTTAAACCCATTCCTAGATGGAAGACATCTCCTCAGGGTGGGTAGAACACTGGAGAAATCATCATTAGAGTTTGAACAGCAGCATCTTTTGATACTGCCAACTACTCACTCTTTATTATNAGAACACTGGAGAAATCATCATTAGAGTTTGAACAGCAGCATCTTTTGATACTGCCAACTACTCACTCTTTATTATCTGTCTGAGACTGAAGGTCAATATATCTCAGAAATTGATAGGTTAGCTACCAGAACCTCGAGTTACAGTGTCAAGGCCATTCAAAAATACAGGTGTAGACTTTGGTGGATCTTTCAGTATCAAATCAGGATTAGTTCGAAGCAAGATAAAGTGAAATGTTGTCTCCCCTTGTTTGTATGTAAGTATGGCTACAAAGGCAGTTAATCTTGCGCTAGTAAGTTATCTAACTTCAGAGGCATCATTGCTTCTCCAAGACGATTTGTAGCCAGAAGAGGCTTGTGTAAAAATATCTACTGTGACAATGGCACAAACTTTGTTGGAGCACATCGAGAAATGAAGGATTTTTTGTCATCAGAGAAAGTCTGATATACATGATTTTAGCTGTCATAGAGGAATTGACCTTGCTTTCTACCGCCAAGTGCACCGTACATGAGAGGCCTGTGGGGAGCAGGCACAACATCAATAAAGTTTAATTTGCAAAGAGTTATTAAGAATGCTTGTCTCACCTTCGAGGAATACAACACTGTTTTTCTGTCAGGTTGAAGCCTGCTTAAAATCTCGTCGGCTGTGCCCATTATCTAATGATCCCATATATTTGCAAGTCCTTGCGACAGGTCATTTGCTCATTGGACATTCCATGCTTTCTCCTCCTGATTTCAATTTGCCATCCCTGAGTCCTAACCGCTTGTCTAGGTGGCAACCGGTTCAGTAGTTCACCCAGCAAGTGTAGAAAAGATGGGCAACAGACTACCTCGGGACTCAACAACAAAGAACAAAGTGGAAGGAAGTGCTGCCTAATCTGGTGATCGGCTCTGTTGTTCACATCAATGAGGACAACCTTCCTCCANAACAAAGTGGAAGGAAGTGCTGCCTAATCTGGTGATCGGCTCTGTTGTTCACATCAATGAGGACAACCTTCCTCCAATTGTATGGAAGAAGGGCATCGCTACCCAGAGGCCACCCTGGGACTGATGGATTGGTACGTGTTGCTACCATCAAGACAGCAACAGGAGACTTGGAAAGGACCAGTATACAAACTTTTCTTCTAGATTCCAATGACAGACTGATGTAATATGTCCATTAAGCATTCTTGGTTTATGTTATTTGTGATATCATTGTAACAAATTATCATTATCGATTTTGTGTAATGAATAATTGTTAATATTTGATTGTTCAACTTGGAAGATGTATGGCTATTCATGTTTAGTTTAAGTTTTCATTTTGATACAACCTTCTAGGTGGGCGGAAAGTCTGTGCAACAGCACATTTAGTTATTATCTGCAGAGCCATTCTTGTCACCTTCTCTCGCTCAGATAGTTCGCATGGCTACCGGTAGGTAGCATGCACATTGCTTCCTTGTGCTTGTTATTGGGAGCTCTGAACAGTCTTTACTCGGTCTGTAGCTTGAATGCGTGTGTTAGCGGTTGGCTGGTAAAGTTATTAAGTATTCATGACTTTTTTTTTTTGTAAGTAACAGCTATTACAGATGAGACGTGTTTGTAAAGTTGTGCGAATGACGCAAGTACAGTCCATTATGAGTGAAAGTGTTTGTATTCTTTTTAATTAGAGTTGCCAGTTGTGAACAGCATCTTTAGGTAAATAAGTGGCGGAATCGTTTCCTGTTACAGTTTTTGATTTAAAATATCAGAGGCAGTAAAATGTTGGTTGGTGAAAACTGTACGGTCGACCATCCATACTCTTGATTTCTTAAAATCATTTGCCGCTATTGAAATTACACTAGCTCGTTCATATCGCACTTGAATGCAAGACTATCGTAACTCAAACTATCTTAATTTTGATTAATGAGAATTAAATAATTAGGCATTTTATAATGTACCTATTTACCATTGCAATTTTATGTAATATATACAGTGCGCCATGCAAGTTTTATAAAACGCGTGTATATGTAATTTTGACAGGCTTGCATATATTAATTTCCATAGTTTTTTTGTTTGATTTATTTAGCCTCCTGGTAACACGCAACAAATATGCTTGGAGTTGTCTATTAGTACAATACAAGTTCCAATAGTACTGTACATATATACAGAAAAATATAAGATATATATGTTAATGTATTAAAAAGTATAATGCAAAATAACACATGTATAACCAAGTTAATGAATACGAATAGCAATAAAATTACTTATATCAGGGATTTATAACATGACCATAACATAGTGTACATAACAATTTAAAATTGATAAATTATATACAATAAAAAAATCATCAAAACTGCAGAGAGCCTTATTAACAAGATAATTTTTTTGTGTGTTTTAAAGATTGATAACTTACTAGTTTTAAGGATTGATTGCAGATGTGGTGGTAGTTTGTTGATTAATTTGCTGGCTGCAACACAATGACTANAACAAAGTGGAAGGAAGTGCTGCCTAATCTGGTGATCGGCTCTGTTGTTCACATCAATGAGGACAACCTTCCTCCACTTGTATGGAAGAAGGGCATCGCTACCCAGAGGCCACCCTGGGACTGATGGATTGGTACGTGTTGCTACCATCAAGACAGCAACAGGAGACTTGGAAAGGACCAGTATACAAACTTTTCTTCTAGATTCCAATGACAGACTGATGTAATATGTCCATTAAGCATTCTTGGTTTATGTTATTTGTGATATCATTGTAACAAATTATCATTATCGATTTTGTGTAATGAATAATTGTTAATATTTGATTGTTCAACTTGGAAGATGTATGGCTATTCATGTTTAGTTTAAGTTTTCATTTTGATACAACCTTCTAGGTGGGCGGAAAGTCTGTGCAACAGCACATTTAGTTATTATCTGCAGAGCCATTCTTGTCACCTTCTCTCGCTCAGATAGTTCGCATGGCTACCGGTAGGTAGCATGCACATTGCTTCCTTGTGCTTGTTATTGGGAGCTCTGAACAGTCTTTACTCGGTCTGTAGCTTGAATGCGTTTGTTAGCGGTTGGCTGGTAAAGTTATTAAGTATTCATGACTTTTTTTTTTGTAAGTAACAGCTATTACAGATGAGACGTGTTTGTAAAGTTGTGCGAATGACGCAAGTACAGTCCATTATGAGTGAAAGTGTTTGTATTCTTTTTAATTAGAGTTGCCAGTTGTGAACAGCATCTTTAGGTTAATAAGTGGCGGAATCGTTTCCTGTTACAGTTTTTGATTTAAAATATCAGAGGCAGCAAAATGTTGGTTGGTGAAAACTGTACGGTCGACCATCCATACTCTTGATTTCTTAAAATCATTTGCAGCTATTGAAATTACACTAGCTCGTTCATATCGCACTTGAATGCAAGACTATCGTAACTCAAACTATCTTAATTTTGATTAATGAGAATTAAATAATTAGGCATTTTATAATGTACCTATTTACCATTGCAATTTTATGTAATATATAACAGTGCGCCATGCAAGTTTTATAAAACGCGTGTATATGTAATTTTGACAGGCTTGCATATATTAATTTCCATAGTTTTTTGTTTAATTTATTTAGCCTCCTGGTAACACGCAACAAATATGCTTGGAGTTGTCTATTAGTACAATACAAGTTCCAATAGTACTGTACATATATACAGAAAAATATAAGATATATATGTTAATGTATTAAAAAGTATAATGCAAAATAACACATGTATAACCAAGTTAATGAATACGAATAGCAATAAAATTACTTATATCAGGGATTTATAACATGACCATAACATAGTGTACATAACAATTTAAAATTGATAAATTATATACAATAAAAAAATCATTAAAACTGCAGAGAGCCTTACTAACAAGATAATTTTTTTGTGTGTTTTAAAGATTGATAACTTACTAGTTTTAAGGATTGATTGCAGATGTGGTGGTAGTTTGTTGATTAATTTGCTGGCTGCAACACAATGACTAACCTTATATTTATTAGTTCTATAATAAATAGGCTGTATATCTGACTTATGCCTAGTTTTGTATATGTGAATATCCTGATTTGTTTTGTAGGTTACATTAGTTAAGTGCAAATTCATACCTACCATAGGTTTAGTATATGTAAATATAATTTTGGGACAGTCTTCCACTGTCTGTCGATAAACATTTTCTTACTTACGAAGCAAGTGGCCCAAAAAATAATTTTCTGAAATACGATAGTTTTGCATACATAGTACGAATTTGCTTCTACCAACAGTTCAACTACTTCTAACATGGTGAGAGAACCCAGGATGTCTCCTCAGCCACTTCTGCACAGCTGTATCATATAGTAGTTCTGAAGTGAGTTGGGGAAGGCCATATCAAGTTGTTGCATTTGATGCTTAGTATGAGAAGGAAGTTGCAAACGAAAGAAATCATTGTCTCGAACGAGTAGTGCGACTTCCAGTACTATGCGTGTTATTCTCCAATTCATATACACTGAAGAGCCAAAAAACTAGCATAGGCGTGCGTATGCAAATAACAGAGGTATGGAACCAATCAGAGTAACGCGATGCGGTCGGCAGCTAGATCGGTTACTGCTGCTACAATTGCAGGTTATCAAGATTTAAGTGAGTTTGAACGTGGTGTTATAGTCGGCGCATGAGAGATGGGACATAGCATCTCCGAGGTAGCGATAACATTTGGATGTTCACGTACGACCATTTCACGAGTGTGCCGTGAATATCGGGAATCCGGTAAAACATCACATGTTCGACATCACTGCGGCCGGAAAAATATCGCGAAAGAACGGGACAAACGACGGCTGACGAGAATCATTAAACGTAACAGACGTGCAACCCTTTCTCAAATTGGCGCATATTGGATTTGTGGACTGCCCTGCAGGATTCATGGTGTGAATTGCCTCCTGCATACCTTCAGATATTAGTCGAGTCCATGCCACGTCGTCTTGCGGCACTTCTGCGTTCTCCCCGAGGGGGGGTGGTGGGGGGTGGCTACACAATATTAGGCAGGTGTACCAGTTGTTTTGGCTCTTCAGTGTAACTTCAGTAAATTTTTATAGGTCTCGAAAAGAAGTGTGGCCACGATGTATCCCTCCGCCGCAGCTGTTTTGTCGGTGAAGAAAATGATCTTTGTAAACAAACTACGAAGCCAATGGCAGGCATTGAGAAAGACTACTTCATTCCAGTACTTAGACTACTATAGCTGGTTGCCATTCTGAACTGTTTTATTTTGGTTATGACCTTATATACAAGTTAGGGTTCTGTTTATTTTATTGGTTGGGTGGGGAACTCTAGATAATCGTATTTCGTGAGACGTGATTGCTTTGCGGTTCTTCCTATGACAGAGCCGCGATTCTTCCTATGACAGAGCGGCTTAATGTTACTTTGAACTTAATGTTATTTTGATGACGCAGTGGAAAGTTTTGTTCGTGCGAAAACAACATCCAATCTATTATAACTCTAAAGTTTTAACGTCATTGAAAGAACTAAATGCGATAAATGTGTCGCTGTTCTTATCGATGCCAGAAATACTCAAAACGTAAAAATTGTTGGATTTTCGATAGCATGAACTACACTAAAAGGGCGTTTATTTCGGCCACGTACATTTCAAAACCTCCAGCAAGAATAAAAAACAATAAATACNGAACTACACTAAAAGGGCGTTTATTTCGGCCACGTACATTTCAAAACCTCCAGCAAGAATAAAAAACAATAAATACATCACTGTTAATACCAATGTGCGAAATGCATAACGAAAATATTTTCAGCAAATTTAACTTCGCACGTAAAAATAGTTAGTTTCAATAAAATAAAATAGGGTAAAACAAGGTTTTTNCATTTTCAGCAAATTTAACTTCGCACGTAAAAATAGTTAGTTTCAATAAAATAAAATAGGGTAAAACAAGGTTTTTAAGGTCAGATACATTAAAAATAATCTAACAAAATTAGAAAAAAATTATTTACAAAAAAAACATACTGTTCACTTTGTAAATCCTAAACACGTGGCAAGTCTTCGATGATTACTTCACTAGAATCACTATCGACGGCCGTTTTAATACGAAATAATTTATTTGCTTACATATTCAATTAACAAAACTCTCGATCCATTTTTTGAAACCAGCAAATTTAAATTTCGCAACGTAATTTGTCTCGCTCGCGCTTCGCGATGGTCAAGGAAAATGGAGGACTGCAGCACACAACAAACCCTTTTACAAAGCGGTAGACACGTGTTGATAATTCATTTCATCGAGGAGAATGTTCTAAAAATGTACCCATGACGAACTACATNCAAAGCGGTAGACACGTGTTGATAATTCATTTCATCGAGGAGAATGTTCTAAAAATGTACCCATGACGAACTACATCTGATGAAATACGCAAATACAAAAATTATTCACTGCATATATAATATTCCGACAACACCAGCAAGTCACATATGGATACATTATGACAGAAGAGAGCCAATGGCAATGGCAAAGGCATTTTACCGGGTGGGTGGAGACCTTTCACATAACTGGTAATGTTCGCATGCTCTGCCATAATATTTCTAAACGTTNCATTTTACCGGGTGGGTGGAGACCTTTCACATAACTGGTAATGTTCGCATGCTCTGCCATAATATTTCTAAACGTTTTTAAAGCCCTTTCCCTATAACTCAGCAACATTGTAAATTATTATATGACCATAAATGTAACTCTAAATTATGTAATAATCATTAAATTTCAACATTATAATTTTTAATGCAGAGTACTATTTTTTTCTATAATGATTGCAAAGATCGCCAGCATAACACATCACGCAACAACCATCAGCTGACACAGTACTTTGCAAATGGGACCATTTACTGTTTACATGCTGTGTAGTTTGGTCACAACGTCTGTAAAATTTCACTGAAGTTATATGAAACAGAGAGTATGACCATCGAGCAGTAGTAACACTTTGTTTTCACTGGTTGGATGGGGAGTCTTGGTGAAAAGCCTTAACTACTAATATTAGTATAATGTATTGCCTGGAAGCACTGGCACAACAATTCTAGTTTTCTGTCATGCTCTCTACTTGAGCGCGCCAATCTGCTTTTTATCTTTGTCCGACAATTTTTGCAACTTTCTCTGTACTGTATTCTCATCTATGTTATAAATTCTTGTAGCTCAAGTTATTAGCATCGCAAATTGGTCCCAAAATCTCAAAACATCCATGTACACGCCCTTTACTGTAACAGTTCGCTCGTGTCATCGATGTAGATTCTAGCTATCGTAACGTTATTTCTCTTTTCGTTAATGTATAACCGATTAAGTTAAATACTTTGAACATATTCCATTGCTACACTATGTCGTCACAGAAAACCAAATCGGAGACACGAAACAAATACGAAAAACGAGCCAGGAGTGGCTATAGTCAAAATATATGTATAATTAAAGCGTATAATAAATNACACGAAACAAATACGAAAAACGAGCCAGGAGTGGCTATAGTCAAAATATATGTATAATTAAAGCGTATAATAAATTCCACAAGGAGTTTTGTAAGATTTATAACAAAAAATACAATTATAGGACGATTTATAAAACGAAAAAACTGAAAAAGCCAAGGACAACACAACGATGACGACACAGCCGAACAGTTGGTTTCAACCAAACGAAAAAATAATATTCAAAAAACAAGGTCAACACAACTACGACAGCACACGAACACTGAGTCAAAGACAAAATTTCGCTCAAGACTGGAAGACACAACGATGACGACACAGAGAAAAACAGTAGGTTTTCTTAGACAAGCTTGTCGCAACGTTTCGAGAGCAGATGTCCGCTGTATAAATATACACACATATACACACACATTTACATACACATTCACATACACATACACGCACACATAAGTACACGCACGAGTCAANACACGAAACAAATACGAAAAACGAGCCAGGAGTGGCTATAGTCAAAATATATGTATAATTAAAGCGTATAATAAATCCCACAAGGAGTTTTGTAAGATTTATAACAAAAAATACAATTATAGGACGATTTATAAAACAAAAAAACTGAAAAAGCCAAGGACAACACAACGATGACGACACAGCCGAACAGTTGGTTTCAACCAAACGAAAAAATAATATTCAAAAAACAAGGTCAACACAACTAAGACTGCACACGAACACTGAGTCAAAGACAAAATTTCGCTCAAGACTGGAAGACACAACGATGACGACACAGAGAAAAACNTGCACACGAACACTGAGTCAAAGACAAAATTTCGCTCAAGACTGGAAGACACAACGATGACGACACAGAGAAAAACAGTAGGTTTTCTTAGACAAGCTTGTCGCTACGTTTCGAGAGCAGATGTCCGCTGTATAAATATACACACATATACACACACATTTACATACACATTCACATACACATACACGCACACATAAGTACACGCACGAGTCAAATATATATCTTACCCTAAATAGTAGTTATCGCTTACAGGAACTCGCAAAATGTAACGTTACATGTACAGGAAACACTTTGTCTACATGTCACAAACCACTTCAATATCAACGCTCACCATGGGACGCAAGCGTTGCTTGAGCTAGTAGTTCATGTGTCTACCGGCAGACACCAAGTGTGGCAGGCACCACCTCGTTCCACAAACACGCCAGATAAAGCTGCGACTCAGGCGCCAGTTCTTTATAGGCGACTTTCCTCTACTATTTGATACATTAGGAGAGACAAAAATATTTTTCCTGTTCTTTCCCTAGAGCACTTACCTATTTGAGTAGTTAGAAAAGGGGAATTCAGCGGCAACTGATCCGGAGTGGGGACGAGGGACGGACAGCGGCCATCTTGGGTGACGTCATTTCCCACCTTTTCCCCCTTTTCCCTCGAAATTTCCCTTTTCCCCCGAAAAACGTCAAATGTTCCCTTTCCCCCAAAAAAAGTCAAAATTTCCCGAATGTCCCTCAAAATTTCGTATCTCGTGTACAATCCAGATGGTGCCGGCTGAAAATTGTGCAATGTCAGCCGGAATGTGCAAGCAGGTATGCAAGACTCTCGTCTCTGATTGGCTACACGTGGATCTCGGAGCTGGAGTCGAGGGGCGAAGGGCCGGGAGCCAGCGGTCATATTGGATTAAAATTGGGGGTTTTCTCAGAGTCTTCCCAAATCCCTGCCACATCACCCCGACTGGTCCCTACTTCATGCTGTTGCAATCCATGCTACAGGGTTTTCTCAGAGTCTTCCCAAATCCCTGCCACATCACCCCGACTGGTCCCTACTTCATGCTGTTGCAATCCATGCTACAGGGTTTTCTCAGAGTCTTCCCAAATTCCGGTCACGATGCCCTGGCTGGTCCCTACTTCATGCTCTTGCATTCCAAGATGGTGGATCACTGCAACGACGCCCCGACTGGTCCCTACTTCATGCTGTTGCAATCCATGCTACAGGGTTTTCTCAGAGTCTTCCCAAATTCCTGTCACGATGCCCCAGCTGGTCCCTACTTCATGCTCTTGCATTCCAAGATGGTGGATCACTGCAACGACGCCCCGACTGGTCCCTACTTCATGCTCTTGCATTCCAAGATGGGGGATCCCAGCCACAACGACCCGAAGAGGTTTTCTCCGTGTGCTGTATGCTCATAGTGGCCATTTTATCAGGCAAATAGTTATATACATTTAACAACCTTTGTATATTGTAGCATATTGTGTAATCAATGCATGCATTACGTTATGTTAGACGAAGAAATTTCAGTTCTGAAGTGCGGGGTTGATAAGGTCAACATGACTAACCTCTGATTCAAACTGTTATAAAAATAAAATCAAAAGGAAAATATTTATAAGCACATATAAGCAAGAATCATGTAAAATGTGCGTCATTTCGTTGTCGACCGTGATGGAGGAAAGCAGGTTGTTACTAATACTACATTAATATACTACGAACGTGTACTCCGCTACAATATTAAGATGGAAACAATGGTTGAAGACTTACCTTTCGCAACAGCAAGAAGTCCTGAAGAGACTCTGCAAGCAATACAGTATCATTGCCACTACTGCGATTGTGTACTCTGCTACGATATGAAAATGTGATCAATGGTTGCAGACTTACCATCTGTAACACTGACAACAGCAAGAGATCCTGGAAGAGACGTTGAAAGCATTACGATATTGTCACNACATGACTAACCTCTGATTCAAACTGTTATAAAAATAAAATCAAAAGGAAAATATTTATAAGCACATATAAGCAAGAATCATGTAAAATGTGCGTCATTTCGTTGTCGACCATGATGGAGGAAAGCAGGTTGTTACTAATACTACATTAATCTACTACGAACGTGTACTCCGCTACAATATTAAGATGGAAACAATGGTTGAAGACTTACCTTTCGCAACAGCAAGAAGTCCTGAAGAGACTCTGCAAGCAATATAGCATCATTGCCACTACTGCGATTGTGTACTCTACTACGATATGAAAATGTGATCAATGGTTCCAGACTTACCATCTGTAACACTGACAACAGCAAGAGATCCTGGAAGAGACGTTGAAAGCATTACGATATTGTCACNCCAGACTTACCATCTGTAACACTGACAACAGCAAGAGATCCTGGAAGAGACGTTGAAAGCATTACGATATTGTCACTAATGTGGAAATACTTTTAGTAAAATTTATAATGCACGTCAGCATGAAAGTGCTCATTCCATGTTCAGCCCAGCATACAAAGTGTTCCACTGTGATAACTGCGATGATGTGTTTACCCCAGTGGTAATCTGTATAGACATAACAAGAAGTGCAAAGGACATGTTTATCATTCATCGGGAACCGAGTGCATGCATTGCAGCAAGACATTCAGTAAGCACACCAGAACCAAACAGCACGAAGATAGCAACTGCAAATTTGCCACCTTCTACAAGACCTACCCATCCATTAACTGTTGTGTGGTATATTCGAATAAGAGTGGCTTGAATGTTCACAGCAGGAATTGTTTTGCAAAAAAACACTTACCATAAATGTTATGTCAGACTCCAAGGCCACACAGCATCTGTTAGGACCACGATGGCCTTCAGCCATCTGCGTTTCCCCTGCCATCTGTCAGGAAGGGCGACAACATCATTTGGGTTACCATTGTCAGTCGCTAGGTGCACCTGCATCGACGTAAGTATTTTTACAGTTACCACGATTATATGCCTCGTGTATCACATTTGTATATATCTTGCTTTTTGCATATCTCAGTTTGTTGTAAGTTATTCTTCCTGAAATTTATTTACGTATATGTTTTCATATTTATTTGGTTGGGAAATTATAGTTAACTATTCTTATAAGTATGCTTAGGACATATATTCATTCAAGCGGTACATTTATGGTAAGTGTTTTTTGCNATAGTTAACTATTCTTATAAGTATGCTTAGGACATATATTCATTCAAGCGGTACATTTATGGTAAGTGTTTTTTGCGAAACAATTCCTGCTGTGAGCATTCAAGTCACTCTTATTCGAATATACCATACATGGGTAGGTTAATACATGGGTAGGTCTTGTAGAAGGTGGCAAATTTGCAGTTGCTATCTTCATGATGTTTGGTTTTGGTGTGCTTACTGAATGTCTTGCTGCAATGCATGCACTCGGTTCCCGGTGAATGATAAACATGTCCTTTGCACTTCTTGTTATGTCTATACAGATTACCACTGGGGTAAACACATCATCGCAGTTATCACAGTGGAACACATTGTATGCTGGGCTGAACATGGAATGAGCACTTTCATGCTGACGTGCATTATAAATTTTACTAAAAGTATTTCCACATTAGTGACAATATCGTAATGCTTTCAACGTCTCTTCCAGGATCTCTTGCTGTTGTCAGTGTTACAGATGGTAAGTCTGNGCAGTACATAATCGCAGTAGTGACAGTAATACTGTATTGCTTGTAGAGTCTCTTCTTGGCTTCTTGCTGTTGCAAATGGTAGGTCTTCCACCATTGTTTCCATCTTAATATTGTAGTGGAGTACACATTCGTAGTAGATAAATGTAGTATTAGTAACAACCTGCTTTCCTCCACCATGGTCGCAACTAAATGACATACATTTTACATGATTCTTGCTTATGTGTACTTATAAATATTTTCCTTTTCATTTTATTTTTATATCAGGTTGAATCATGTTGACCTTATCAATCCCGCACTTCACAAATGAAATTGCTTCGTCTAACATAACATAATGTAGACATTGCTTAAGCAATACACTACTATATACAAAGGTTGTAAAGTTTATATAACTATTTGTTTTATAATTATTTTTATGTGTGTTTGCAACATCGNATAGTTAACTATTCTTATAAGTATGCTTAGGACATATATTCATTCAAGCGGTACATTTATGGTAAGTGTTTTTTGCAAAACAATTCCTGCTGTGAGCATTCAAGTCACTCTTATTCGAATATACCATACAACATTTAATGCATGGGTAGGTCTTGTAGAAGGTGGCAAATTTGCAGTTGCTATCTTCATGATGTTTGGTTTTGGTGTGCTTACTGAATGTCTTGCTGCAATGCATGCACTCGGTTCCCGGTGAATGATAAACATGTCCTTTGCACTTCTTGTTATGTCTATACAGATTACCACTGGGGTAAACACATCATCGCAGTTATCACAGTGGAACACATTGTATGCTGGGCTGAACATGCAATGAGCACTTTCATGCCGACGTGCATTATAACTTTCACTAAAAGTATTTCCACATTAGTGACATTAATATCGTGATGCTTTCAACGTCTCTTCAGTATCTGTTGCTGTTGTTAGTGTTACGAATAGCAATACTTAAATCATTGATCCCATTTTCATATTGTAGCAGTACATAATCGCAGTAGTGACAGTAATACTGTATTGCTTGTAGAGTCTCTTCTTGGCTTCTTGCTGTTGCAAATGGTAGGTCTTCCACCATTGTTTCCATCTTAATATTGTAGTGGAGTACACATTCGTAGTAGATAAATGTAGTATTAGTAACAACCTGCTTTCCTCCACCATGGTCGCAACTAAATGACATACATTTTACATGATTCTTGCTTATATGTACTTATAAATATTTTCCTTTTCATTTTATTTTTATATCAGGTTGAATCATGTTGACCTTATCAATCCCGCACTTCACAAATGAAATTGCTTCGTCTAACATAACATAATGTAGACATTGCTTAAGCAATACGCTACTATATACAAAGGTTGTAAAGTTTATATAACTATTTGTTTTATAATTATTTTTATGTGTGTTTGCAACATCGNACTACTATATACAAAGGTTGTAAAGTTTATATAACTATTTGTTTTATAATTATTTTTATGTGTGTTTGCAACATCGTGTAGCGGTGATGCCTCTCTTGCATGACTAATGGTTCGAGAGCCTCACGTAACATGTTAGACCCATTTATCTTTGTGTGTTCCAGTGTTCTTTATGACAGGATGCCAGCTTCGTCAGTGGCGAGAATCTTTCGAGAGCCTTGCATAACATGAATATAATTTTAAGTAAATAAATTTTATTCTGAGACAATGAATTGTGTGTACATTATTGTTCCTACATGCATTGTGTAAGTGATTTTTGATTTCCACCTGACCGAGACTCGCGCATATCTGTGTTGTGCGGAAAGTCTGGGAGAGCGAGTCATTGTTTTCATGTCATATCAGGCTGGCGTGTAGGAGAAAGTTGTCCTCTCTGGATGCTGCTCGCCCACCCTCGGGCGGTTCCCAGTTACGCTGCGTGGCCCCAACACACGGACAAAACATCCTTGGTGGGTCAGCGAGTCGTCGTAGGGAGCTGATGGCATCAGCATAGGGAGTCCCCAGCTTGGAATGCATGATCATTATGTAGGGACCAGTCGGGGCATCGTCGCAGGGTTAACACAGCTTGGAATGCAANATGCATGATCATTATGTAGGGACCAGTCGGGGCATCGTCGCAGGGTTAACACAGCTTGGAATGCAAGAGCATGAAGTAGGGATCAGTAAGGGCGTCGTCACAGGGATCCCCAGCTTGAATTGCAAGAGCATGAAGTAGGGACCATTCGGGCTGTCGTTGCAGGGATCCCCAGCTTGTATTGCAAAGAGAATGAAGTAGTGGCTAGTCGAGGTGTCGTTGCAGGGAAGATCCAGCTTAGAATGCAAGAGCTTAAAGTAGGAACCAGTCGGGGCCACCTTGACCTTGGTGCCTGGGCTCCCCTGCTCCATGCCCTTCTTTCAGAACTGCTGCAGGGATCACCCAGCTTGGAATGCAAGAGCATGAAGTAGGGATCAGTCGGGGTGTCGTAGCAGGGATTTGTGAAGGTTCTGAGAAAACCCCCTAGGATGGAATGCAAGAGCATGAAATAGGGACCAGTCGGGGTATGGTGGAATGGATTTGGGAAGACTCGGAGAAAAACCCCATATTTGAATCCAAGATGGCCGCAAGCTCCCCCCCTTGTACTGCAATTCTTCTCGACTCCGGCTCCGAGAGCCTCGCATAGCCAATCAGAGACGAGAGCCTTGCATGCCTGCTTGCACATTCCAGCTGACATTGCACAATTTTCAGCTGGCTTCATCTGGATTGTCAAACCATCCGAATTGTGCACGAGATCCGAAATTTTAGAAAATTTTGTCGTTTTTTGGGGGGGNTCATCTGGATTGTCAAACCATCCGAATTGTGCACGAGATCCGAAATTTTAGAAAATTTTGTCGTTTTTTGGGGGGGGAAGGGAAATTTCGTGGGGAAAAAGGGAAAAAATGGAAAAAAAAATTACATCATCTAAGATGGCCGCCTTCCGTTCCTCGTCCTCGCTCTGGCTCTGTTGCTGCTGAATTCCCCTTTTCTAACTACTAGTAATAACATTTCTGTTTGTGTACATTTTTATTCAGATACCCAAATTTTCATACCTGAATTTATTAGCGTAAATGGTACATATTTNTCATCTGGATTGTCAAACCATCCGAATTGTGCACGAGATCCGAAATTTTAGAAAATTTTGTCGTTTTTTGGGGGGGAAGGGAAATTTCGTGGGGAAAAAGGGAAAAAATGGAAAAAAAAATTACATCATCTAAGATGGCCACCTTCCGTTCCTCGTCCTCGCTCTGGCTCTGTTGCTGCTGAATTCCCCTTTTCTAACTACTAGTAATAACAANTGTTGCTGCTGAATTCCCCTTTTCTAACTACTAGTAATAACATTTCTGTTTGTGTACATTTTTATTCAGATACCCAAATTTTCATACCTGAATTTATTAGCGTAAATGGTACATATTTATGTTAATTCTGCTTCGAAAGAGCTCATCGAATCAGCCAATGTACATCAGATAGAGCTTAGCGGTACAGAGGCAGTTATAAGATAACTTATGCAAATACTTGCTCTGCTTGAACTAAAAACATTCCATCTACAAAACTTATCCCGTTGGCAAATTCTTTGAAAGATTGGTTTAATAAGGTGATGGCAGTAGTCGGAAACATGACTAAAGAAAGAAAAAAGAGTGAAAGGCAGAAGTTGTAGACAGTGTGATAGCCGTAAGATAAGACGAAAGGGAGACGTAGCTGAAGATTAATGCTATTGCAAAAGCAGAGGCAATAGTGGAGGCAAAATAAAGCAAATGTGGAGACGAAGCCAGAGGCATATGACAAAGGTTGATATTACAAAATCAGAGGTAAAAGAAGGGAAAGTTGAAGTCAACAGGGGCAAAGTTTCAAAGTAAAGCGAAATTGAAACTGAATTGAACCTACGACTCCAGATTCCAGATTCACGTGTAATTCGGTCGGAATTAATTAAATTAATTTTTTGAATATTATGACACATTTTCTAAACTTGTGATGCATTATACTACCTTTTGCAGTACCTAATTGTGTAATACCGACATTTCCTTCTTTGCTATGTATGTTTTAAGGCAAGTGACCAATGAAACATTGTAACAAATGCTTTCTTGATTTTGAATGTTTATAAATCACGCATCTTGCAGTGTGATGACAGTTCGTCATTTGATGAGTTAGGATTCAAACCGATCGCTTGCCTTTGCCGGTTGCAAATNACTTGCAGTGTGATGACAGTTCGTCATTTGATGAGTTAGGATTCAAACCGATCGCTTGCCTTTGCCGGTTGCAAATACGTATGTTAAATTACAAGATGATGTTGAGGATATGTTACCACTCACTTCGAAGGGCATTACATTATCAATGGTGCCCATGGAAACTGGCTCCAGATATTAAACTTGGCATGTGGAAAGCACTGTATTTGCTGTGACAAGACATTTACTAGAAATTTATTTGTTCGGGAACTACGACAATGTGCCCAAAACCCTCGCCCTGAATGGTATCGTGTTACTTAATGCTAAAGCCGGTTCTTCATGACGCCCATTTCCGTAGGAGTTTCCATACCCATTTTCTCCTACGGTTTCTGCTCCCGTGTAGGTTACAATTCAGGCCCTCCGGAGGGTCTAGCTCCGGGTGTAGCAGTTTTCGTACCCATGGGCATGCCCGAAACGATAATAAAATGTGTTCTAAATTCCTGCTATACAGACAATATGGCGGACACCTGAGTAACAACTTCAAGCCGTATGTCCTCTTATAAAAAGATACGGGTTCTATAAAACNAGACAATATGGCGGACACCTGAGTAACAACTTCAAGCCGTATGTCCTCTTATAAAAAGATACGGGTTCTATAAAACATTTTTTTTTTGTACAAAATGGAACTTTATGCAAGCGTAAGAAACGGGAAACAATTAAGATACCATAAACAATGGTTGCTTTGCACCTGTTGGGGTAACTTTGCACCATTCAAAATGCTTGTTTTTCAGTCATTNAATACCATAAACAATGGTTGCTTTGCACCTGTTGGGGTAACTTTGCACCATTCAAAATGCTTGTTTTTCAGTCATTTGGTGAAGCGTTAGCAAACGTTATCTGGGTAGATAACATTAAAAAATTCTAAATAGTTATCTACAGTTCTGTTTCTTTGCTGAATGGCACCAAAACAAAAATTTTGAGTGGTGCAAAGTTACCCAAGTAGGTGCAAAGTAACCCCAGTTTACTGTAATTCACACGGCCGTTACAAAACAATAAACACAACTTCAAAAAATATGTCATAACTGGATTTTTGTACTGTATATAACATTTTTAAGGCCAGCTTGTAGAATGTGTGTGTAAGCTCAGTGGGTTGGTGTGCGGTTCTGCACTGCATAGCTTTAGGTTTTAGTGTTAAAATTTTTGTCGTGAAACGAAATGTTTTTTTATTGTATGTGATGTATTATGTCTGCTTATAACCTAGGTTCTAGTTAGAAAATTTTATTTCTAGAATCCTTTTGTCTGAAAGCAATACTAGCAAGTAACTGCACAGTGCAATCGACTGGTTATGGTTATTTGCTAATCAAATCAATTCGTGTTTAAAGTAGATAATTTGAACTGTGTAGCATAAGTAAGTTTAACACACACACAAGCCTTAATTTTTAGCCTTCTTTCCGAAGGAAAGAAAGGCTTACGAAATCACTTTCTTGTCTGTGTGTGTGTCCCCTCTTTTCAATCTTTGAACGCTTTAACCGAATTTAACTAAACTCGGTGAACATATAGTGCTAACTGAAGACACCTGACTTTTGTAGTTTTCGACCACGCCGGGAACTTACTTTAAAAGGGCGAACATTTTAAAATTTAGGGTAATGTCAAATCCCGGAAACCATTCAACCGATTGAAACCAAATTTTGTAAGCTGACAGCGCAAGGTGCAAGCATTGAATTCAGAGGTGAATATTGTTCGTCCCCCATTTTGAAAGATAAATACCACATGAAAAAATAAAGCTTCTACTTAATATCTCCAAAACTACTCAACCAATTTTCGCCAAACTNTGAACATATAGTGCTAACTGAAGACACCTGACTTTTGTAGTTTTCGACCACGCCGGGAACTTACTTTAAAAGGGCGGACATTTTAAAATTTAGGGTAATGTCAAATCTCGGAAATCATTCAACCGATTGAAACCAAATTTTGTAAGCTGACAGCGCAAGGTGCAAGCATTGAATTCAGAGGTGAATATTGTTCGTCCCCCATTTTGGAAGATAAATACCACATGAAAAAATAAAGCTTCTACTTAATATCTCCAAAACTACTCAACCAATTTTCGCCAAACTNGAAGATAAATACCACATGAAAAAATAAAGCTTCTACTTAATATCTCCAAAACTACTCAACCAATTTTCGCCAAACTTATCACGTAAGTAATAATGTGATAGGACAAGTAAATATAAGTAATGAAACTTTATTAGGCACTTATTTTAAAAATGGCGGCAATACAAATTTTTTGTTTATTTGGTATAACCACCATACCATACCTTTCGACCAATTTCAACCAAATTTTATACGCTGACAGTATAAATTACAAGCATCATATAAGCCAAAAAACAATCGCTTTTTTCCGCTATTTTTAAGATAGCGCTACATGAATTAATAAAGATTTTGTGTAATAACTCGGGAAACAATTGACAGATTTTTACCAAATTTGACAAACAAGTAGCACTATGGCAGGCCATGTAAACTGATAAACTTTGAGAGAGTTAGACACAGATTTTGAAAATGGCGGATATATAAACATTATAGCTCAGAATTTATCTACGAAACTGCAAAACAATTTTCGACTTAACTTTGTATACTGACAGTATCAGTTATATCCATCAAAATTGTCTACACAAAGCCTTATTTCTCCGCCATTTTACAAGATAGCCCCACATAAAATAGTACAGTTTTTATGCCATATCTCGGCAACCCATCGAANACATAAAATAGTACAGTTTTTATGCCATATCTCGGCAACCCATCGAACGATTTCTTTCAAATTTGGCGAAGAAGTTGTACTGCGGTAGACTATTTCAATTAGTGTGTATTCAGTGTGTAAGTCTCTTATTTTCAGAATGGCGCCTATATAGACATTTTCTCTTAGTGTGCTATATCTACGAATCTATGTAACATATTTAATTGCAACTTTGTATATTATTATATCTATGACAATCATCAAATTTGCTAATACATAAACTTTTTGTCCTCTATTGATGAAGATCGTCACATGAACAATGGAGGTTTTATGCCATATCTCGAGGACCAATCAATCGATTCATATCAAAATTTCACGTGAGTATTACTACAGTAGGGTATGTAAATTAACATATGTTGTGTGCGGCAGACATGTTTAAATTGGGTTTATATAAATAATATAGTTTAATTTGTTATATCTTAAAACAGTTCCAACAAAATTCGACCAAATTTTATACGCAAACAGTATTAATTAGAAGCATCAGTTGTGCATACAGAGATCCTTTTTGCTGGATATTTTGCAAAATAGTGTCAGGTGAGTAAATGGAACATTTTACCATATTTCCGGAATAATTCAACTAATTTTCACAAACTTTTGCACACCTACAGAAGACCATGAAACGTTACATGTTTTAAATGTGATCAGACAACGATGTTCAAAATGGCGGCCATATAAATATTTTCATATGTTTGTCATATCTATTTAACAATTTAAAAATTGCAATCAAAATGTTTATACTGACAGTATATATTAGATGCATAGTTTACAGGGCATCTTTTTAAGCATTTGTTTAAGATAGCCCCGTTAAAAAAAATAATGTTTTTATGCCATATCTCGGAGACCAAGCAACCGATTTCCACCAAATTTTTCACACTAGTAGCATTGTGGTAGGAAATGTAAATATGTGTGTTTTTAGTGGCTCAGGCACTTATTTTCAAAAAGATGGCCGTGTAAATATTTCAGGTTAGTGAACCCTATCATTCAAAACATTATACTGATTACATATGAAGTTTATGCTCCGAATCCTACATCCGTGATGCAGTTTATTGCAAGGTAGCTTAATTTTACGAGTTTTTCTGAATTCGAATCTTTGGTAAGTCACTCGTGTTTTTTAATTGTGTTGGTACTGTTTCACGTTTCTGGTTTAATCTCTAATGATATTGCTGTCAGTGAGACGTCAACGCCTACCTACCATCTAAGCTTTTAAAAACTTCACTAAAATTAATTTGCATGCATTTAGAAGAAAGTAGGCTAATTAGTTATCAGTAACTTCTTTTTCGTATTGTGATATTTTTGTCTTCTTTTGACTTTCTAACCGTAAAAACTTGTATGATAACAGAAAGCACAAAATTGATTATTATGCGTGTTTAAGAAAAATATTTAAATAATTTGCCGAATATTTTTATGAGTGGCGTAAACGTACGTCGTACATAACTGCGAATATCTTGTTTTCCGTACTGCTGTTACTCATATCATTCGCCACACATTAATAGTAATCGCACTCAAAAACGTAAATAAATGCAGTCTTCAATAAAAACAACAATCTTCGAGAGTTTTGGATGCACCACAAAGGACCTACATATAAAATCTGATTGCATTTGTACCCCTGCCAACTGCGGACTGTTTGCCATTTGTGAGTTGTTTTGCCTGCAATTTACAATTTTCTGTTATCTCTTTAGGTAACGTTTGGGTATGATTATTATTTATTCTCTATTGCTATAGAAACTTTTATGCTTTGCGTTGTTTCCATGGGTGTAACAGAAGCTAGCAGAAATTAGGTATCGTTTAGGGCCGACTTATTCACTCAAAATGAATGCACAATAGGTAAGATGAGTCTAGAGGCATTTGTAGGTGCTTAACAGCGAAGTATAGAGCGCTGGCGTAGANTGAATGCACAATAGGTAAGATGAGTCTAGAGGCATTTGTAGGTGCTTAACAGCGAAGTATAGAGCGCTGGCGTAGATGAAATGTGGTGAATATGGAGCAGGGAGTCGAACCCGTTTCGCTGTGTTGGGAGGCGAGTAGTCTTTACTAGTACACACATCGCCCTCCAACAGGTACGACCAGATAATAATAAATGTTGGTTACGGAGCGTTAATTATGTTGTACCTAGTCTGTGGTATAACATCAACGTTTGCATTGAGGTCGTTATCATCTCCACCTGAATTTTCGTTAGTAATTATGTAGAGATTGAGTGCAATTTTTGCCACCAAGCGCCGCCGGCAGTAATAATGCACTATTATTTAGAGAACTCGTGGGTTTCTTTGTTCGGCCAATCACGTCTTGTTATGCTCTTAACTCCTACTGGAATAAGAAAAAATAATGGAATGCGTAGCAGTAGTATAAATAGTTAATACCAGTGAAGAAGCTCATGAAAAGGGGTTAAGTAAGGTATTTATTTAAAAATGTAACAGAAGTAATAAGTGTTGAGGTTTATGGGTTTATTCTGTAATTAAACTTGAGAATAAGTGTTGAGGTTTATGCTTTTCTTCTGTAATAAAACTCGAGATTTCTAGTATAAACGTTTTATTCACAACACTATAACAATTATACAGCAAGAAAGACACAGTTGTACTAAAAAGGCGCCGTTGTACAGTGGCGTCGCCTAGTGACTGTTACACCAACCAAACAGGCGACAATTATGTAAACTAAACTATTTGTTTTCAAAAAATACAAAATGTTAAACTTTCATATTTAATAATAAGTATCACAGGAGTTCAAACTGTAAGGCCAGCGGAATATGGGAATAAAGGTAAGGTTATATTAATGTAGTGATCATGATTTAGTGAGGAATAATCCAGTCTCACACTCCGGTTTCTCTGTCCAGATGGCGGATCACTACCGGCTCATTTGCTAGCCGCCGTACAAACCTCTGGACACTCGCCGACTGCGACGATCACCTTTCTCGCAGTCGTCCACACTTCGCGCCCCTCCGCGCGCGCGTGTGTGTTGGGTGTTTTAATGATTTCTGATTGNCATTTGCTAGCCGCCGTGCAAACCTCTGGACACTCGCCAACTGCGACGATCACCTTTCTCGCAGTCGTCCACACTTCGCGCCCCTTCGCGCGCGCGTGTGTGTTGGGTGTTTTAANACTGCGACGATCACCTTTCTCGCAGTCGTCCACACTTCGCGCCCCTCCGCGCGCGCGTGTGTGTTGGGTGTTTTAATGATTTCTGATTGCCTTCCGCTGTGCGCTGGAGGCGGAGTATACTTATAATTTAGTGAATTTAGTCTGGAATGTCCTGATGTAAGCTGGACCCACATTTTCTGTTGTTTTTGCATTTTATTTTTGTTGTTTATAGATTCCATTCCGGCTCCTTGTTATGGTTATTTAGATTTGTAAACTTGCCTTTGGGGCTCCTTCACAGGTATTGTTGCAACAGGTTGTGCACAATGGGGCCGTGTATAAGTCTGCTACAACTTAATCAAGGCATGAAAAGCACGGCTACAATTTGTATNGGTTGTGCACAATGGGGCCGTGTATAAGTCTGCTACAACTTAATCAAGGCATGAAAAGCACGGCTACAATTTGTATCGATTTGTGATGTGTGGGGCACTATTTGGCCAGAAGGAAACTTTGTGTAGGCAAGCTACAGTCTGTAAAACTGTGTGGTGTGGTAACTTAATATCAGATGTAGATATACACTGAGACGACAAAACTCATGAGATACCTCCTAATATCATGTCAGACCACCTGTTGCTCGGCGAAGTGCAGCAACTCGAGGTGGCATGGACTCAACAAGTCGTTGGAAGTCCCGGCAGAAATATTGNGGTTGTGCACAATGGGGCCGTGTATAAGTCTGCTACAACTTAATCAAGGCATGAAAAGCACGGCTACAATTTGTATTAATTTGTGATGTGTGGGGCACTATTTGGCCAGAAGGAAACTTTCTGTAGGCAAGCTACAGTCTGTAAAACTGTGTGGTGTGGTAACTTAATATCAGATGTAGATATACACTGAGACGACAAAACTCATGAGATACCTCCTAATATCATGTCGGACCTTATGTTGCTCGGCGAAGTGCAGCAACTCGAGGTGGCATGGACTCAACAAGTCGTTGGAAGTCCCGGCAGAAATATTGAGCCATGTTGCCTCTACAGACGTCCATAATTGCGAAAGTGTTGCCGGTGCAGGAGTTTGTGCACGAACTGACTTCTCGATTATGTCCCATAAATGTTCAATAGGATTCATGTCGGGCGATCTTGGTGGCCAAATCATTCGCTGGAATTGTCCAGAATGTTCTTCAACCCAATCGCGAACAGTTGTGGCCCGGTGACATGGCGCATTGTCATCCATAAAAATGCCATCTTTGTTTGGGTACANGCAAGTGCTCTCCAAGTAGCTGAACATAACCCTTTCCAGTCAATGATCGGTTCAGTTGGACCAGAGGACCCAGTCCATTCCATGTATAAACAGCCCACACCATTATGGAGCCACTACCAGCTTGCACAGTTCCTTGTTGACAACTTGGGTCCATGGATTCGTGGGGTCTGCGCCACACTCGAACCTACCATCAGCTCTTACCAACTGAAATCGGGACTCATCTGACAAAGCCACGGATTTCCAGTCGTCTAGGGTTCAACCGATATGGTCACGAGCCCAGCAGAGGCGCTGCAGGTGATGTCGTGTTGTTAGTAAAGGCACTCGAGTCGGTCTTCTGCTGGCATAGCCNCCATGGATTCGTGGGGTCTGCGCCACACTCGAACCTACCATCAGCTCTTACCAACTGAAATCGGGACTCATCTGACCAAGCCACGGATTTCCAGTCGTCTAGGGTTCAACCGATATGGTCACCAGCCCAGCAGAGGCGCTGCAGGTGATGTCGTGTTGTTAGATTTCCGTGAGCTCAGCCAGAAGACGACCGTATCGGCAGTACAGCCAAAGTTCGCCGCACTTTCCTAACGGACACTTCCGTCATACGTCCCACATTGATTCCTGCGGTTATTTCACTGTCACAACGAACAGACAATTGTGACTGGTAAGACCGCACACGTCGTTTGTCTCGGTCATTAATTGCTGGCGGTCGACCACTGCGTTGTCCATGGTGGGAGGTTATGCCTGAAATTAGGTATTCTCGGCACACTCTTGACACTGTGGATCTCGGAATGTTGAATTCCCTAACCATTTCCGAAATTGAATGTCCCATGCGTCTAGCTCCAACTAACATTCCGCGTTCAAAGTCTGTTAATTCCCGCCGTGCGGCCATAATCACGTCAGAAACCTTTTCACATGAATCACTTGACTACAAATGAAAGCCCAACCAATGCACTGCACATTTATACATTGTGTACACGATACTACTGCCATCTGTATATTTGCATATTGCTATCCCATGACTCTTATCACCTGTGTGTATAACTAATTCTCTCCCCCCCCCCTCTTTATAATCACCAACCAAAAATCAGGAAGCATGTCTAACATCCATACATTGGTTTAAATACAGAAAGAAAACTTAGGTAACAAAAACATTATTTGTATTTTTTTTATTAGTGAACAATGACGCCTTTTAGGAACATGGCGAACAAGATANTAGGTAACAAAAACATTATTTGTATTTTTTTTATTAGTGAACAATGACGCCTTTTAGGAACATGGCGAACAAGATAAGTACGAATGCCTATCTGTGCCTCAACACTAGCTATTTTTACCAGTGAACGCGATTTTTTACTAAACAGAACGTCGGAATCACTGTCCTGACACTAACCTACCACTTAATCTTTAATTGCATATATATGTAATTAATATATATGCTATAGAATGTCAGTTACTATTTATTTACATGATGCAAATACCCATCACTCGTGAAACAAGTGCCACTTCCCTGCTGTTAGAATGGCCGGTCCCAGTCCTTGCTCTTGAAGGTTTTTAGTGTTCTCTGAAATAATTACCATATTTATCAAACCACGTCATGTAACATTTTTTAGTGCACTTCATAAAAATATTGCCTAAAATTATTTTTCCTTGACACAAAATTACTTTCAATTCGCAATTGACATGTTATACTGCCCAGCCACTACTCTTCACATAAGATAATAAAATGCAAATGCCATAAGCCATATGTAACATGTCTTATTACAATTAATAAAATATTCCCTAGAGTNGCCTAAAATTATTTTTCCTTGACACAAAATTACTTTCAATTCGCAATTGACATGTTATACTGCCCAGCCACTACTCTTCACATAAGATAATAAAATGCAAATGCCATAAGCCATATGTAACATGTCTTATTACAATTAATAAAATATTCCCTAGAGTTATTTTTTTTTCGTGCAAAATATCTTAAAAACTGTTATCCAATACTATCTTAATGCTCGTTTCTTGTACATGAACAAGTAATCAATTGTAACAGTTTTAAAATTTATCTCGTTCAGATAGAGCATACGCCCAAGGATGAGGTATAAAATATTACATTATGAATTGATTTACAGAAAAAAAACTGTGTACGTTTTACTTATTTAAGAATACCTTTCAATATCCTCTTCAGAACTCTGGCTTTAGAGGAGTCTTTTGACTGGAAGGGTCTTACCNTCTGGAAAGCCCTCCCCTACACTGCCTCCTCTACCTTCCCTGCACTAAAGCTGGGCGAAGATTATTTTCTCATTTGAAGTAGTTTATAATACCGCGAACTCCAGACGCGCACACCGGCATAATGGCGTCACTGGCCATCATGGCCGTACGCCTATTAGCGCCTGATGACTTAAACCCGCCACACACGGAACGATTTTCCTTACGATATCGCATGTGTGGTGTCTTGCTTGCTACTGGACGTGCTTGTCCACCTGAAATATCGATGCCTACGTGCTGTTTTGCTGGCTAGTATACCATTTTTTGGTAATTGGAATGGTTATATTTTCCCTACGTGTTTCCTTGCTGGTGTACGATCTCAGCCAATGAGAGTAAGGAAACGTGTCACGTGACTTTCTTTATTTACTTGGCAACGTGATTGATTTGGCAGTATTAATAAATACATAGAAGAATCATGTATGTATACAGATTTGACGTTATCTGTGTACTTACCCGAATTCTTTGAAAATTATTGCCAGTTTCCGTTCCTTCAGGTTAACCATTCTCTTAACTACAGTCGTTTATTTCGTCTACAATTTCTATTTTCATGATCCAAAACTAAAATAAGTTTTATTACAGTAATATTTTATGGCCGTACAGAGTTCATTAATTATTATTTTCGCCAGCTGTCAAAAATTGTAATGGCCGCCGGCGTTACGAGTTGTCGCTGCCTGGTTTCCGCTACGTTGAAGACTTCGAAATGTAGGACGGAACTTTATAATGACGCGATGTAGTTTGTCGGGGCAGTTCATGTTAGGATGCAAATACTAAATTTGCGGAGACAAACCTGTCTCAGAAGTTACGTCGTCGAGCTTACGAGCAAGATTTATATTTACAAAATGTTTCCAATTTGCTTTCACAGTGATGTTTGTGCTTTAGCACAATTACAAAATAGCGTGTAGTTACTGCCACAGGTCTTGAAATACTGTAAACATTATTGTTGTACATCTGTCACGTGCTTTGCGAAACTGACGTACATTTTGTATTACCACATATAATATATCGGCCCAAGTTCTATCACCCATGCAATTAAAATGTGACTCAAAATATTATTCTGCTTACACAAAAAAAAATTTACAATAGTTAATATTGATTTTTTTACGTAGTCTATACTTATTTTTTACGACTTCGATAATTTACAACTCTTTCATAAATGTAAACATTCAAATTTCGTGCTGGCAACATATTATATTTGTGTGTTATCGTTTAGAGTCTAATATCCTATATATATTTATATTGTGAGTTATTGGAGAATTATATCCAATTTTATGAACAACGATTCTCTGAATATAGGTTTTGTCACTACAAATGAAAATAATACAATATACTCTGCCAGCATGACAACTCGCAGACTAACTGGACTCCAACATTTACATAGATGTCCTGGTGTATGTAACTGGAATCACTTGTATGATGTTAATTCGTAATTATTACTGCAGACATCGTCGATTTGCAGACGTTTTACAAGGTTATATCTACGTTTGCGCTAATTTGGGATAACTTGCACCGATTGACATGTTGGTCATCGTAAAGTTAAATATGCTTAGTTCTATTAATTTTAAAGTATAAGTTGAAAATTTAATGACATAGTTGTAAAGGCGTGAAGAATGTTTCCATTAATGTGTAAGTGTATTTCTGGGCAGAAATGTTCGTCGCGTGTAGTCGCGGCAGCTTATTGTGGTGTAGGTCGACTTGATAGTCGAGCGGCAGTGCCGAGAAGGGGAAGTGGTGCGGACTGCCGGAAGGACGTACGGAATGGGAAGGTGGTTGACCTACAGTTGATAAATCACGAGAGATAATGGGACGATAAGGACGCAGAGGATGCCAGTAAAGGGGGTTGCACTGCTGATGATAGGGAGGGGACGACAGTAGGTCTGCCGCGACGCCGGAGCGGCAAACGAAAAGGTTGCCTGCTCCGGAGAAAAACTAGATCGAGTCTAGGGCATAAGGTTCTGTGTTCTGTCCCGATTACGTCAGCGCAGTTTGTGTGCGTGTGTTTGTGTGTGTATGTGTGTGAAGCAGAGCAATCTCATCTGTGCCATCTAATTCGTCTGCGAAGGACGTAGCGCGGGATAACAACACGAAGGAAGTGACATGCAAGTAGTTGTACATCAAAGGATAAATTGATGAATAATTACTGACCTAAGTGTGTAACGAAGACGTTACTGGATGACTTTTCGCTTTGCTGTGCTAGATTAACGGTAGCACAAGGAGTACGACAAAATAATTTTATTTAGTGTTCAGAAACCGTGACAAGTGTTATAGTTGGCTGATAAAAAATCCTGAAATGACTAGGCATTTATTTTATATATTTTAATTACGGCATAAAACTCATGTTGAAGTGAATGGTTTTTAGCTTTTTACCAAATCTTAGTGCATTCGAAAACGTAATTTAAAAAATTGAAAGGTGATTTTGACGCCAAGTCAGTTTCACTGAAATTTGCAAGAAATTTCGTTTTGTAATGTTGTGATACATTCTTTGCGTATCCCGACACGACAAAAAGTAGAAATACAGTATGTTTCTTAATGAGACTTCTGGGTCAAAGGCTGCAGGCTTCGAAGCCTGGAGCCATATGGCATCTGGCAGAGTACCAGAGATGACCTTCGACTTTGACCTTGGTAAACACTTAAACATTTCCCATTTTCTGTGAAAAACATTAAACAATTGTGGAAATTCTCTCAAAACTTTCCGATTTTACCTCCAAATCTGCAAAAATTTCCCGCAAATGTTTGCTTACCCAAATTTTCATGAGTAATTCAGTTTAAAAAACAATTACCTTGATTCAATAATGTTGTAGTTCATTGCCCTGTGATGCTACTTCATGCTCTGTCATTCCATGCCACCAACTTGTTTCTAGTAGTTTCCAGTTCATGCTCTTTAATCCCAACTCGACATATATTTTCTAGATGTGACATGGGTGCCAGCGTAGGTTTAAATGATGTATACATAAAATATATATGGGAATTATTTTCCAAAATGTTATAGGCATAGGTACGTCTATTCGAGAGGTATGGGTTCGTTTGTTCAATCATGCAATGCCCATGCCGACAAGACACTGAAAAAGACTTTACATTTTTTTATCACTTTAACCAGTACTCTGAATATTTTATTAATATAAATTAGAAACAGTATAGTCATGGGTATTCGAAATATAATGAAATGTATAATAAGTGGAGATGACAAATCATGTCGGGAAGGATGGTTCACTCATAAATTGATAATATCAGCAATGAGATGTTTCATAGGGTAGGGATAACCATAATAAATACACTTTTATTTTAGTTACTATAATCATTTATTTATACTTGTGCACACAAATTATAGTTAGTAAATAAGTTTTTTCTCNGTAAATACGTTTTTTCTTTGTAGGATAGCAAATGATACAGCAGCAGAGGGCTTGACGCACATTAAAAGTGCATGCCTACACCCTTAGGCGGGCAATACTGTTGGCTTCCAGTATTTCGGTCTCAACACATTCCAATGAAAAATTTACCACTGAACAGGGAGGGAGTCGGAGCAAGTGCTTGCCTGTACACTGCAGTAATCAATCCTGATTTTTTAATATTTTTTTTGTAAACATACTAAATACTCTGATCTTTTTTCATCTAGAGTACCCAAATGTGAAATAGTATGTAACATTTATTTTCCAAGCACTTGTAAAAAGGTGGTTCTCTTTATACTTGTACATATGAATAATTGACAATAAACAAATTATTTTACTTTTCTCTGTATGAATAAAAGGGTAACTATATCTTAGAAATAAAATGCACAATGTAATTCTAACAGTCAAATTTATTTAAACAATTACTTATTACAAATATATAATCTTGAACAATAATGCATTTAATAGTGTCTTCAGTATGGTCTACTTCGGGTGGAAGTCCTGTATTGTTCTCACCTTTAATGCACGCATGCACTAGGTCCCATGCACGAGGCCTAAAACCAAGCTCATGCACACAGTTNTATTGTTCTCACCTTTAATGCACGCATGCACTAGGTCCCATGCACGAGGCCTAAAACCAAGCTCATGCACACAGTTCGCCGGACGTTGAGACCGGGGCTACGCAATATACACTCACAGAGGCACAATAAAGATTTATGTTTTCCTTTATACATAATTTTAAATTAATTTATGCAAAATATTAGAATTTTAAGTTTTTTAAACTTTTCTAGACTGTCTTGCAAGTGCATATTACGTAGGTGGTTCACAATGTTGTTGACATCAAAACCACAACACCTAACTAAAACGATCAAAGCAGATAAAAGAACGCACAGAAAGATTACAGCTAAAGAAGAAGAGTTAAGTAGATATATAAAGAAAAAAAAGTAGGGGATAGCGCATAAATGATGAAGAAAACCAAGTACGATACTACCACCAGTAACTGCAGTGCATATGTGACTGACATGAATACCGTATCCCATTCACAACTCAGGATAAGTGTTGAAACCCTCCAGGAAATAGCTATAAACTCCAGGTCAGTGGCGCAACATAGATGACAAATCCTTGTACTTGAGAAAAATTGTGGAAGTGACATAGTAGTAACATCAGGTAAAATTAAACAATGCTCCATGATATATTGTCGACACACCTGACAAGGTGATACCTTGCACGGGCTACAGTGTGCCACCAGTCATCAGCAACACACCTGACAAGACGATGTCTTACACGGGCTACAGTTTGCAGCAGGAAAAATAACCTAAACGCAATAACATTCAACTATTAAAATTGAGACATTTCTATAAATTGTGAGGAAAATATAGATGCGGGTATGAAATGACCGTACGCTGTACACGAGACGACATTTTGCGAGCACTGCCAACAGATCGTGGACTGTATATGGTATGGACAATGTTACATATTCTATGCGCATTCAAGCTGCCGAGTTCTCCCGAAGAAGTTATTGCATTTGCCAAAAATCATGACATAAAACCTTTCCATGCTCCAGACTGTGTGGTGACCCGCCCCATTCCATCTGCCAGCCAGTCGTCATCCACAACAGACATTTCATCTGGAGACCTGTCACCAGATACGATGAGTGCACCAGTTCCAATACTATACAGGCACAGCAACAAGTTTAAGACTGTCAACGTGAGCTAACCTGTGACCACCCGCAGAAATAAACCGGCACTTCCATCCGTACCAGATTTGAACAAAGATTTAGATGAACTGTGCTATCCCAATATGAGCATCGACAAATACCTGTTGAAGTCCTATTTCACTTACAAGATACTTGCCAGTACTAAGAACGTGTGTAAAAGAGAGAAACTTTTAAAGATGATTTAATGCACTTTAACTAAAATGCAATATATNAAATGCAAAGAAATATATATATTGTGAATGTAGTACAAAAAAAGTTGTTTTCGTAAAAAAAATTTGCTGCGTTACCCGACACAAAAAATTGCTGCGCATATTCTGTAAAAGAGACAGAAAAAAATTAAACGTCAGTTGTATAACATGTTATGTATGTTTGGGGCAAATTTATACTTTTGAGTCTGTGAAGAAACTGAATTCTAATGAGACTTTATTTACCATTTCATGCAGGGAAGATGCGAACTGTAACTTGTAATGGAGTAAAACAATTTGAAAATGATAACATGTTTCATTTTCAAGAAAATCTCAGTTTTTGGTTACACAAACATTAATTTTGACTGTGCAGTTAAATTGTATTTACCCATATGATAAGCGATTACTTCCAAACATTTTTTTTTTTCAAAACACGTAAAGAAAAAGTAGTAGTGCACATGTTTTGAAATGAAAATGAAGTACATTAATATTTAATTTCCCTTACGAAACTATATCTAAACTGTTAATAAAATTATATATAAATTTAATCAACTATGTGGTAACTGATTTTGAAATATACAAAAGTGATACTCAGTCTAGCAAATTAACTTTTAAGGATGAACTTGAAACTGGTCAAAAGAAGTAGTCGGGTACAAATTTATATTTGTTAGTATACTTTATTCTATGCGAATAAAATATATGAATGAAATGGAAAATTATTTTCAAGTCTCATATTTTAAAAAGGTAACCAAAATTAAATAAAATTTGAATATTCATTATAGTAAAGCAGNAATTATTTTCAAGTCTCATATTTTAAAAAGGTAACCAAAATTAAATAAAATTTGAATATTCATTATAGTAAAGCAGCATATAAAGTTGTATTTAAACATGACAAACGTGAATAAAGTAAATTCGCCACATAACTTTTTTTCGCGTGCCTAAAGAGAAATATACTTTTCTTTGATAAGCCTCATTCGCAATGATAGAACAAATTAGTAAATATATATTATTCAAATGTATAAGAATTATAACTAATACTTAGAATTTTTTAAATTTGTTATTAACATAAATTAGGAACAGTATAGACATGACTGTTCGAGATGCGAGAAAATAATATAATAAGTGTGAGATGACAACTCATTTTGGAAAGGATGATCATTCATAAAATAGAATATATCCGCAATGAGATGTTTCATTTGCATAACCATGCTAAGAAATCTTTTAATTTAACTACTATAATTATTTACGTTATACTTTGTCTACTTATTCGTATTTTCAAAGAGAATTCGAATATTATGTCAGAAAATGTGATTATGAAACAATGACCAGCACCATTATGAATTTAAAAGAAAAGAATTGTGTACGTAAATATACAAAGTGTTATGTATTTTCGGGCTCGTGTTTTCGAGTCGAATGCTAATGTGACCCCATAAACTTTGATTATTTGCATGTGTTCGTTGCCATATTGACTTTAGTAGGCATANAGTCGAATGCTAATGTGACCCCATAAACTTTGATTATTTGCATGTGTTCGTTGCCATATTGACTTTAGTAGGCATATGCATTATATTAGGTTTTTAAAATAATTATATAATATGCCAGAGCAACGAATACAGAACAGTAGTTTCCTTACCTCAGGTCGTGTTTTAGTGCATTATGTATATGTGTACACGCACGAACTTATATGCACAGCTGGACACCATTCAATGACTGCTGGATTTAGACACATGAAAATAAGAACAAACTAGTCTAAGTCCCACCAAGATGAATACTGATTTATGCCTGTGGCCTTTCTATATGCATAAATTGGCAGAATTTTCCATCCCTCGAAGTTATAGCTATAAAATTCAGATAAGAGTAATATTGGCAATTATGCCTTAAGCTCCTTATAAGCATACCTGACTACCATTTTCTATCCATTGAAGCTATAGTCATCAAATGCATGTCGTAAGTACTGTTNTCCTTATAAGCATACCTGACTACCATTTTCTATCCATTGAAGCTATAGTCATCAAATGCATGTCGTAAGTACTGTTCATGACGTAGACCGAAATATTATTGCCTATAATGCACTAAACCTTCTTATAAACATATTTGGCTGCCATTTATAACCATTGAAGCTATAGACATCATAGATACCACTTGTATCTTAGAATGAGGTGATAATGCAGTTTGTGCCTCAAGCTTTCTTATTTGAGTTAGCTGCCATTTTCGAACCCGTTAAGTTATAGCTGTCAAATTTGTATCACAGGTACAGGTCCTGACTTCGATCAGCCTAGTTGACTATAGCACAGGTCTCTACAGCCATGTTTAGTTTGAAGAAACTTACGAGGAATATATTAAGTACCCGTATTATTATTAAAAAAATTTGTATTAAAAAAAATTTAACACATTGTGTCATGTATCTACAGTTCAGTATTTTTTTTTTTTAAGAGATTCGAAAATGATGGCAGAATTGTAGATTACTTGCATCCCTATGTAAATTTCCACATTGTATTAAAGAGGAATACCTAAAGTGTAGTGACGTCAAACATAACTATAGCGCATGATCTGTCCGCGGTCGCAAATATTTTCAAAACTTGTTCTAATACAATTTTATGTACAATTATATTTTTATAAATTGACAATTTTATCTATTTAATTCTTAAGTTTTAAAACTTTGACACTTAAGTATACTGTATTGCATATCTACTGGCGCATAGGTTTAAGAGAATTAATAGCTCTTTTTTGTAATTAATAATTACATGTCCAATAATCCTCTGCAAAACCCAGCACCATGGCTAACCCATTTTTGGTCTATAGAAGCATCTTGTACCACTACAAATAATCCAGAACTTCTTTCTCTCGTTGAGAGGACATAGTGAAAATGATGAGATTCTCTTCTAGAAGTCCGAAAATTGTATAATCTATCGTGATATATGGAAAGATTAAATCACTTGCAGCACTCTACAAAGATACCGAGCTTACATACCTGCCTAAATAATTCCTTCTCGCATATGGTGGGTGGGAAATTGTAGCCAACTCTACTTATACGAGGGCTTAGGGCGTACTTCACACAACCATCCTGTTCGTTGTCGGCGGCGATGTCTACGTTATGAATTTGGCGACTATACCTTCGGTGGGTGGGAAATGGTGGTCAACTATGCTTATAAGTGGGCTTAGGGCATACTTGACCCTGCGGTCTATTGCGTTGTCGGGGGATACCTATGTTATGAATTTGGTGACTGTATCATGAACAGTTAGGAAATTACAGCCAATTATGCTTATAAGTTAGCTTATGGCATACTTGACGCGCGCAGTGCGACATATGGTAGATTCTGCCAGGCCTGGTATCCTGGCGGGAATCCAGGGTCACACAAATGCATGCGCTCGTCCATGATAGAGGCATGTGTACGTTGCTGCGTAATTGCTCTGTATGAATGCATACAAATTTTATGTAGAGACGTGACCTGTCCAAATGTTTATGAATATATCTTTTATTTTATGAATTATAAAATGGGGGGATATATATATATAATTTTTTCTTTAAAGTCATGGTCTGTGTGTGTGTGTCTGGATGGATGCATGCATGTGTGTCACATGTGAATGTAGTTTTAATTAGTTACCAGCGCTCACGTGGACCGGAATAGTCATAGTACAAGTAATGACAGAGCATGAGACTCGTTCCCGCTAGGACGCCAGGTGAATGGAGACCGGAATGAATATGAGATAACCCGTGAGTATGCAAGCTCGTCCCCTCGCAGCAGCCAGGTGGCGGTTATTGATGTGTGAGATATTAGCATATTCACAATTGGCGTCATTAGCATAGACTAATTCAGAAGGAATATGAGAAAACCAGTGGCCACCCAGCACCTTGCCAGGACGCCAGGTGGCTCGGTACATCCATTTTATAACTACTTGTTTTGTTGGTTACAATCAGAACACGAACTTTCTAAGTCATGTCGACTTTGACAACGAACAAGTATTAGTCTAGGCAACACAGAGCCATGGCTCACTCGCAGTAGACGTCCTTTATGTTTTGTACGAAGGAAGAATTTAGCTTGTTTTTATCACTAAAATATTTTGTGGCAGTCTTGACCTGAAACGGAGGAAAAAAAAAAAAAAGGAAAATGACTGTAGTAAGGAGTTTCCGAAAGGGAAATTATTCCTACTGGTTTAATGAAACTATAATTTATCACAGCAAAGTCAGCTGTTTCCCGTCTAGTCTCACGCAAAGATAAAAACCTAAAATAGTCATAAAAATACACCCGACACTGAGTCCTCCAAAGAACGTTGAATGGGATTTAGAAAAGCATGTCGCAGCACAAACGATACGAAATGTAAAAAAACGGCAGCTATAAATACTGAAGGAAGGTCATATTTACCAGTGAAAGTACAGTAAGTAAAACAAGTATATGCTTACCATGTTTTTTTTTATGGATTTCTCACAAGGCTTGGTCTAATTGTTCGCTAAATTAATGTAATTCATAAACAGAACAATAAATAACATTACACAGAACAAAAACATATATGAAATTGTTAAACAAAAGAATAATATTAATAATTATGTCAATTTGCACTGCGAAATAGTATTTGCACACATAGTATAGAACCAAATTATTGAGCTTTCTGTCGTTGTAAACAAACCCAGGGAGGTTAAATGTGAACAAATGGTACAATATACTCCTCCCAATATATGTACGTAATGTTCTTTTAGTTCAGGTTATATGGACGTGCGTGCATAGAATAGCTCTAAAACAAAAATAGAGGCCCTGTGGGAGTGAGGGAAGAAGTAGTGGCATTGCATCGTGTCGGCAAAAGTTATCGGGAATTAGGTAGACAGTTAAATGTATTATTTTCTGCATTGTGGTATAATATCAAAATACATGAAATGACAAATACAACTGCAAATAGAATCCGAACAGGTCGTTCACGCATCTTCACTGTACGGGAACGACGACATCGTCAAATAAGCCATGAGAAAACCCAAGAACAGTGCACAACAGATTACTAATGACATTGTGTCATGTTCAAGGAAAGAGTTAGTCCATGTGCCCGACAGATTTTTGGTACCAAATGGAGGTACCAAGAATCCTTTACATCAGTGATTCCCTATAATCTACGGATGCCGAAAAGGAAATCTAGACAGCCCAACTGAGTAACTTTTAAAAATGGCGGCCATTTCAATATGGCGACTGGAGGGATTATATAATCTACTATATCTCTGCTCCTGTTAGTCCGATTTTGACAATTTTTTTAAAATGAAAGATCTCGCGTTCTACATTATTGGTCATGAGGACCGTGGTCGTAACTTTGACCTGTTCAAAGTTAAATGCAAAATAAAAGGTTTTTAAGTCATTTGGAACATATTTATTTCCATAAATCGGGAAGAAATTTCTGTAGTATATCAAGAAAGATAATTTTGTAAGCTGTAAATGTAATATATTTCAATATAAGAGGCACTTCCATCCAAAGACTGGCTGACGACGATGCTGAATTAAACAATGCATGCACAACTTTTGCTATTTACACACCCAGATTGAACTGCCCCCAGAATTTAAATATCTCACAACTGCATATAATGTTGAAATGTACCGTATTAAACGTATTACCAACGCATTTAGAAATTGAAAATTACAAACAGAAAAGATAATACTAATGCACACATAGTTTTAGCATCTTGAGTGTGTCTATCCAGACCACAATCCCTAGAAAAGCCTTCAGATATTTACAAGTGTAGTTGAAATTAATACCAACAGCATACTGGTTTAAACATGTGAAATTCATTGGTCCTTAGTGTGTGTATTACTGTCGATGTTGATACACCATGAACTGTTGCACTTGCAATCATTTGTACAATTAATACTATTACTAACATACTCATAATACGATGTGCATGTCTTCCTGCATTTGAATGCTATCATGTCCAAAATTGTTTGGGAGGTAGGCAATCCTGTCATCCACTTAACTCCTATCACTCCATCACTTTTAATCACTTTTAATAGTCCACCCTAGATTTTGTGGCCAAGGAGTGTTCGGCCCACATTCCAGGCTTCTTTTCCAAATGGCACACTGGTAGTTCGCTCTTAATGCATGTTGGTGTAATGTGTCTTCGCAAGGAGAAAGAGAGAATGATTGAGTTAATCCCATTTTTGCTCTCAAAATCATAATGCAAATCATTCACATCTACTATCTCTGTACGACAAGCATATAGTATGTATGTAAATGCCTGCAGGACTTCTAAAAGNGCAAATCATTCACATCTACTATCTCTGTACGACAAGCATATAGTATGTATGTAAATGCCTGCAGGACTTCTAAAAGCTTTTCTGACAATTTCCACTCATCACTTAAACGATCAAAGCATTTCTTGAACTCTTCAGACTCAGTCAGCAGTTTAAAACCTGTAATCTTACTTTAACCTGAATATGAACTCACAGTGTCACATCCTGTAAAGGCGTGTAATCCTGATAACCCCAAAGTCACTGATGAACCTAAATCACTAGCTATCCTGTTAATCAATATTAATCTTGTTCGATTCTTTGTTCCTAACCGCATGTATAAGTCACATCCAATTCTGCAACAGAAAGCAAAGAAAGAATGAAAACATCAGTGTCTTCTGATATAATCACTGATGAATATTGGTATGGGCAGCATGTTAAGCATGCAAAAATATTCGTGTACATGCCTCTTCTTGGCTGCACTGAAGGGATTGTACTACTTCCACCTGACCTTCAATTACACAGAAACATTTATTTTTCTGTGTTACAAACAACTTTTTGGCCCAATAACTTGTTACATGTTCGTCTTCCAGTCATCAGCATAATAATGTGTCAGCAAATTTTTGCTACAGGTGCATGACAGCAATTGCCTCAAATTTTTAACTTTATGACCAGGTATTACTTTCGAAATAAGGATTTCAGAAGATGATGTTCTCCTCTGTCTCTGGAACAGTATGATGGAGTTTTCTTTTTATATGTACATCANATAAGGATTTCAGAAGATGATGTTCTCCTCTGTCTCTGGAACAGTATGATGGAGTTTTCTTTTTATATGTACATCAAAAACCACATCTAAACTGTCACTTTTTTTACCATGTTGCAAAGCAGTTTTCAGAAGTATATCTGATATCTCCGAAAATGTGTGATTTTCTCCATTGATTTTGTGTATATTTGCCATACCATCAATAAAAGTTGTAGAAGTGTATTTAACACCATCAACTTGAGGTAGTGTTTGCTGCTCTATATATAGTCCAATAGAAGATTTGTTAGTCTTTTTCAGCGATCCATCACAGTTTGCTAGAGCCCGTGGAAGGGGTTCAAGTGGATGTTTCAGCACTTCATTTGTATCAAGTTTCCTTGAACTAGCAAGAAGAAGCATTCTTCCAAATAACTGGTGGTCAGCCATAAGTACGGTGCTCACATTACCTCGTGTGGTATTATTCTGNATAAGGATTTCAGAAGATGATGTTCTCCTCTGTCTCTGGAACAGCTTGATGGAGTTTTCTTTTTATATGTACATCAGAAACCACATCTAAACTGTCACTTTTTTTACCATGTTGCAAAGCAGTTTTCAGAAGTATCTCTGAGATCTCCGAAAATGTGTGATTTTCTCCATTGATTTTGTGTATATTTGCCATACCATCAATAAAAGTTGTAGAAGTGTATTTAACACCATCAACTTGAGGTAGTGTTTGCTGCTCTATATATAGTCCAATAGAAGATTTGTTAGTCTTTTTCAGCGATCCATCACAGTTTGCTAGAGCCCGTGGAAGGGGTTCAAGTGGATGTTTCAGCACTTCATTCGTATCAAGTTTCCTTGAACTAGCAATAAGAAGCATTCTTCCAAATAACTGGTGGTCAGCCATAAGTACGGTGCTCACATTACCTCGTGTGGTATTATTCTGTTTAATGTTGCTAAAAGTTTTCAGTTTCATATTCCGCAAAGGTTACTAAAAGTCTTTGCCTTTTTTCAACCTGTTTCCCACAAATTTGTTGTAAGCTGATAGTGCCACTTCTTGCCCATGAAGTAGATCTTTTGTGACGTCTTGTGATGCAGCAATCCCTGATGATAAACTGACCCTATATGTTGTATTATTTTCAAATGGGTTTACCCAATCATTGTCAAGCAACTTAACAACAGCTTTCACACAAGTTTCATATTGTTTTACGGACACTTCCGAAGTCATGATGGTAGCTTTGTTTATGTGTACTGCCACTTGGTTGGCGTAATTGCGTGATACACACACTACGATGTTCAGCTGTCAAATAGTATTTTGTTACTGTGCTTGATTTTAGGCTGAAGCCTTTTGTTCCACCAAAAGTTTGCGTGTCACGGTTGACATTTTCTTCTTTCTATTGCCTGATCAACTGGAGTTTTTGAAAAAGGATTGTGTTTACTAAGCTGTACTGAAAACCTCCAGAAAATAATTGTTTGTGAACATTTGGTGATTTGTTTCAAGCCGTGTAATTTGTGCATGGCATATTGTCAGATACCTTGAATAATTCTGCTTATCATATGCAAAACACCATGGAATCATTCTTTTAATACCACTAATGTGCAGATTCCAGTTTCGTTCACTTGAGGCTGGAATAAAGTCAAGAATAATCTCAATTATATCAATGTACGACATCGACAGAGATGCAGTGGGCTCAACATTGTCTCTTATTTCCCTCTGAAATGTCTCGTATAAAAGTGCAGTTTCTTCAAACTAAGAGAATCGCAGCACACTGGATTAATTTTCCTCGCTTGGATTCTAATAGAAGTTTTCTATTTCTCTCATTGTGTCATCTATCAGAGTCTTCTTATCTTGATAGTACTCGTCTACCTATATCAAAAACTTACTCCACAACATATGCTGGAAAGCATCATGAACTATATTGTGTAACCTTATTCCACTTATAATGTCATCCTTCAATAAGATCCTTCTGCCACAATTTTTTTTATCTACAGCAACATCACATACTCCAGCATCCCCAAACAGTTTTACAACGATCGATAGTATATTGCATGAAAAGTACCCAACATCAGAACATCACCTTTGTACACCTCCGAACTATTCCAGACAACTTCACAAGCTTTAGCATACAGTGCCTGATCAAACACACATAGTAGTCAGAAATTGTAGGTTCAAAACATGGAGCTGGATCCGGGACACATGACACCGAATCGCCCCAGGCGACGCGTAAACATCATGTTCTTGCATTCCATTTCGACGGTGGCTATTTTGTTTTAAAAATTTTCCGAAACTTTATTTTTTTAATTTTAAATTTTTAAAAAGAATTTCTAAAGTTAATTTTTTTTCGAACATTCCATGGTGGCCATTTTGTTGCGCAACATAGCCTCAGGCTGTGTCCCCACGACGACTCCACGTCTTCATAACATAGCCTCAGGCGTGTCCCTACAGCGACCCCACGACTTCATAACATAGCCCATAGCCCCAGGCGTGTCCCTAAGACGGCTCCACAACCGCATTACATCGCCCGAGGCTATGCGCACAGCCCCAGGCTATGCGGGACTTGATTTTACATTTCGGTGGGAGCCGCAGTGGTGCTGTGCATAGACGACATGCAAAACTTCATGCTCTTGCACTCCATAGCGACGGGGAGCCGCGATGGTGCGGTGGATGGACTACACACTGCTTTAGGTGGTGCGGGGACTTGTGCTAGCATTTCGACGGGGCCCGCGGTGATGCAGTGGATAGACGACATTTCAAACACCATGCTCTCACATTCCATTGCTCCTGACCCCAGAATATAGAGGAGTGACTCCTTTTTGGGCAATGAGGGATTGAGGGGTTTTCTCAGAGTCTACCCAAGTCCCTGCCACGGTGCTTCGACTGGTCCCTACTTCATGCTTTTGCATTCCATGCTACGGATTTTCTCCGAGTCTTCCCAAATCCCTGCCACGACACCCCGACTGGTCCATATGTCGTGCTCTTGCATTCCAAGCTGGGGATCCCTGCGACGATGCCCCGACAGGTCCCTGGGGTTGTCTCAGAGTCTTCCCAAATGCGATTATCATGCTAGGGAGGTTTTATAAGAGACATCCCAAATGCGATTATCATTTAATTCCTTCCTACTAGATCGTATNCATCCCAAATGCGATTATCATTGAATTCCTTCCTACTAGATCGTATACTTCATGCTAGCGCATTCTGAGACTCCCTATGGTGACTCCACCTTCCTGGGGGGCCACGGTGATGTGGTGGATAGACGATTCGTTTCCTGGGGACCGTGGTGGTTTGGCGCAACACCCCCAGGCTCTGCCGACGTCACCGAGAAATTCTTTTTACAGCGACAAAACCTATAGCCCGAGGCAATGCGTGATTTTAGGAAATGTATTTAAAATTCTTATTTTCTGCTACAACGCCTCAGGCCATGCGTGGCTCCCACGATTTCACCGAGAAGTTATTTTTACCATTGCGGATCTTGCATTCCATTTCGAGGGGGCTGCGGTGGTGTGGTGGATAGGCAACATGGTAAACTTCATGCTCTTACATTCCATTTCGATGGGGGCCGCGATCGTTTGGCAGGTAGACGACTCCCTGAATTGCCAATGTTCCCAAAATGTGGGGCAGTGACTNTCATGCTCTTACATTCCATTTCGATGGGGGCCGCGATCGTTTGGCAGGTAGACGACTCCCTGAATTGCCAATGTTCCCAAAATGTGGGGCAGTGACTCCTTTTTAGGAGGATTCATCCTAACATGCTATGCGAGGCTCTTGTAATGGGGTCGTCTTGGATTGGCTATGCGAGAGGGGTTTTCTCAGAGACTTCCCAAAGGTGATTATCATTTAATTCCATCCTACTAAATCGTATACTTCGTGCTCTTGCATTCCAAGTGCGGGGGTTTTCTCAGAGTCTCAAATTTGATTGTAATTCAATTCTGTCCTACTAGATTTTATACTTTATACTATTGCATTTCATGCTAGGGGGAGGTTTTTTCCAAGTNATAATTCAATTCTGTCCTACTAGATTTTATACTTTATACTATTGCATTTCATGCTAGGGGGAGGTTTTTTCCAAGTCTTCCCAAATCCCTGTCACGATTGGTCCCTACTTCATGCTCTTGCATTCCAAGCTGGTGGACGACTCGCTTCTTGGATACTTCGGTGGTGGTGTGGTAGATAGACAACTTGCATCTTTGGGTCCATGGTGGTTTGGTGGATAGACAACTTGCATCTTTGGGTCCGTGGTGGTTTGGTGGATAGACAACTCCCTGGCCCCTCAGGCGTGCTCCCTACAACGAATCCCCATTACATCGGCCCAGGCTATGCAACACGTCTGATCTTTACTTCACGCTCTAGCATGCCAGCGTTTTCTCCGTGCGCTGCTAAAGTGGAATACTAAGTAATGTAATCTATGTGTATTGCGACGACACCCAACCAGTGGCTGTCGCCGCTTGGGGTCGCGGTTGGCAACTTCCTAATCCCTACTTCATGCTCATACATCCCAGCTCGTCCCCGCCACGAATCCCCGACTATAGCCATTTGGGGGCAGCAGTGGTTTGGCAGGTAGACAACTCCCTGGTCCCTACTTCATGCTCATGAAGCGAGGGGTTTTCTCAGAGACTTCCCAAATTCGATTATTATGTAATTCCTTCCTACTAGATCGTATACTTCTTGTTCTCGCATTACATTTCGTCCCCGCGACTACTCCATGATGCCTACTTTATGATCACACTTCTTGGGGGCCGTGGGGGTGGGGTGGACAGGTGACTCCCTTTTTGGAGGTCACGGTAGCGGGGTGGTAGACGACATGCTTCCTGGGGACACATACGCGAGCGCACACACACACACACACCCGCCGGCCGTCGAGCGGAAAACAACCAAAATTCTTGGTCAGTGTCCAGGGGGCTACAGTTGTAGTATGTGGTAAAACTCGCTCTCGAGGAGCGCTGGCCAGCGCGCCAGATACAGTCGTCAAATTCATAACATAGACATAACTTCCGACATATCGAAAGGGACACATCTCTGATTGGCTACGCAAGGCTCTCGAAAATGTCCCGTCAATGACAAGCCAGCACCATCCATGTTGGCTGAGGAATGTTCGTGTTCATTACCCCAGTCATTCAACTTCGACGAAGCGAGTGGCTTATCATGAAGGACGCTGCCGCACACAAGGATAAAGGAACCTAACATGTTATCCAAGGCTCCCGAAAGAGTCTCGTCACTGACGAAGCTAGCAGCCTATCATAAAGAACACTACCACACACACAAGGATAGAGGGGGTCTAACATGTAATGTGAGGCTCTCGAACCATTAGTCATGCAANAAGAACACTACCACACACACAAGGATAGAGGGGGTCTAACATGTAATGTGAGGCTCTCGAACCATTAGTCATGCAAAAGCGACATCACTGCTACACGATGTTGCAAACACACATAAAAATAATTATAAAACAAATAGTTATATACATTTAAAAACTTAGGTATATTGTAGCATTAGCAATGTATGCAATACGTTATGTTAGACGAAGAAATTTCAGTTGTGAAGTGCAGGAACTATAAGGTCAACATGACTATACTCTGATTCAAACTAATATAAAAAAAATTTAATGAACAGGAAAATATTTATAAGCACATATAAGCAAGCATCATGTAAAATGTACGTAATTTTGTTGTCGACCGTGGTGGAGGAAAGCAGGTTGTTACTAATACTACATTAATCTACTACGAACGTGTACTCCGCTACAATATTAAGATGGAAACAATGGTTGAAGACTTACCTTTTGCAACACCAAGAGATCCTGAAGAGACGTTGCAAGCATTGCGATATCAGTGTCACTATTGTGGAAATACATTTAGTAATAGTTATAATGCACGTCGGCATGAAAGTGCCCATTGCATGTTCAGCCCAGCAAACAGTGTGTTCCACTGTGATAACTGCGATTATGTGTTTACCCCCACTGATAATCTGTATAGACATAACGAGAAGTGCAAAGGACATGTTTATCGTTCATCGGCGAGCTAATGTATGTATTGTGGCCAGAAAATTCAGTAAGCCCACCAAAACCAAATGTCATGAAGATAGCAACTGTTAATTTGCCACCTTCTACAAGACCTACCCATGTGTTAACTGTTGTATGGTGTATTCGAATAAGAGTGGCTTGAATGCCCACAGCAGGAATTGTTTTGCAAAAAACACTTACCATGTGTGTACCTCTTGAATGAAGAATATGTTGAGCATGTATCAAATATGATTATGTATTCTTATATGTCAAGTCTGTAAATAAAGGTAAAGTGTATAAATTATTTCTATGTTTTTCATTTATTTTGACCCTCTATAATATTAGGCTCACATCCGCCACTAGGAAAAAAACTAGAATTTGTTAAAGCCAGAAAGATAATTAATAGTTTTATGAAAAGTGTCAAGTCTCGAACTCTGTTCCCTATCGATATGATGCTACAGCAATACATACAGAAGCAATCACTACCGGCAATGAAAATAACTACATGGATATATATATGTATGTATATATATGTATGTATATATATACAGTATATGTCCTAAGCGTACTTATAAGGATAGTTAACTATAATTTCCGAACCCAATAAATATGAAAACATACGTGAAAAAAATTCAGGATGGATAACTTACAACAAACTGAGACATGCAAAATAGCAAGATATACACAAATATGATACACACATGAGATACATAGTCGTGGTAACTGTAAAAATACTTATATGATAATATAAACGATCGTCAGTCCTACACAAGGGTCGACATAAAATGAAAAAAAAAAATGAATGGTGCTATACAGTACCAGAATGTACTGCTTGAAACAACAAACTAGCAAACAACTTCCTTACAAACCAACTGAAACGAAACCATTGCACATAGTACACAACACTATCAGCGGAACGCGACTGTTGTTTGCCAGGAATATGTGAGGCAGCTCAGATGGTCGGCCGGCGACGTGAGCACCGTGCAGGTCTTGGCAAGTTGAACGGATGACAGAACACTAGCTGAGAGAGAGTTATGCCAGGATCCAATTTCACACCACATGTACTAGGACCACGATGGCCTTCAGCAATCTTCGTTTCCCCTGCCATCTGTCGGGAAGGGCATCAACATCGTCTGCATTACCGTTGTCAGTGGCTAGTTGCACCCTCATCGACATACATTACTGCATTCCAGCATGCAGAACACTCACATATACGTACAGTATATTCATATAGATGCAAAACAGATATAAAAAATAAAATAAGGTAAAGCAAACAAGTTATAAACACTCACCAACCAGAACATATTGCACAAGTGTCAGGTGCTGTTCGATGCTTTAGACGATGCTAGACAAGACAAGAGACCGCCCTGATCAGTACAACAACCATTCCACCCCAGTGTTATCATATTCCTTCTAAGCACCTTTCACCTAATATCCTGGCAGGGGCGAGTCTCATACTACCATTCCACCTTGATTTTCCCATATTCCTTCCAGTCTCCTTTCACCTAACATCCTGATGGGGACATGATGCATCCTCTGTCATTCCACCTTAGTTTTCTCATATTCCTCCCATGCACCTTTCTTATATTAACACATATGCATTTTAATGTAACCCTTGGATAGTGGTTATGTAGGGAGATACTTTGTTTGAATAACAATTACTATGTACTCTGGAGACTGCATTAATCAAATATGTAGGGTGAAAGGCGAACCATAAACAAAGTGCAAGTACCATGTACACTGAAATTCACAGCTGCTGGACGAGTCATACACAAACTTCAAGTAACATGTATGCTGAAGGTCACAACCTTCTGGATATGTAGGCTGTGAGAGACGAGACATACAGTATCATTAAACATTCCCTCTACACACTCACAAACATACACATGTGCGCGCATGCATGCAAACGCACAAACACTGCATNATCATTAAACATTCCCTCTACACACTCACAAACATACACATGTGCGCGCATGCATGCAAACGCACAAACACTGCATCCACGTTGAAATAATACAGTTTAATGAGACTGTATGACTCGTCTCACAGGCCTGTTAAAAAAGGCAAAAGTATATAAATTATTTCAGTGTTATTTATTAATCATAACCTACGCTAATATGAGGTTAACGTCCATCACTAGGAAAAGAAAATAAAAAAGCAGATTTTGTCAAAGTCTGGAAGAGAATTAATATTCGTTTGTTTAGTTACAAGTCTGGAACTCAGTTCCCTATGGACGAATGCTTGAGCAATACATACAGACGCTCTCGACATCTTCGCTTCTTCAGTCGGCCGCTAGAGTGCACAACTAGCATTTTCTAGACTCACAGTAGTCTGCAACCATCTTCTTTTCCCCCTGCCACCAGTCAGGGGGAGTATCAACATTGTTTGTGTTACCAATGACTGACACTAGGAGAACTCAAGTCGACACACATACTGAATTCAAACATGCAGAACACTCACCTATGTGTGCAGTATATTCATACAGATCACACACTTGGACACACACATGTACGAGTTTTCAATCCAACCGTCATTGTGAGCCATCGTTTAATGGTTCCGATAGCATAGGATGAGTACAGTAGTATGGTTNAGTTTTCAATCCAACCGTCATTGTGAGCCATCGTTTAATGGTTCCGATAGCATAGGATGAGTACAGTAGTATGGTTAGACTGCGAGGGCTAAACATTGCAATAAACAGTGTCAGTCTAACAAGCGGGTTGGGGTAACTTTGTNCGAGGGCTAAACATTGCAATAAACAGTGTCAGTGTAACAAGCGGGTTGGGGTAACTTTGTAAGACATAAAACTGTCCCATGTGTAAAAAAAATTAAGTTATTTAGTAATAAATAATAAATGTTCCACATTGATGCATGCACGCTGCAAGCATGATAGCGTGTCGAACTTCTCGCATAGCCAATCAAATACGAGACCATTTCGAGTGCCTCGCATGGCATGTTAGGATGAATCCTCAATCCATCGAATTTTCACTGCCTAAAAAGGAGTCGCTGCCCCACATTGTGGGAACATTGGCAATTCAGGGAGTTTTCTACCTGCCAAACCATCGCGGCCCCCGTCGAAATGGAATGTCAGAGCATGAAGTTTACCATGTTGCCTATCCACCACCACCACCACCAAATGGAATGCAAGATCCGCACAGTAAAAATAATTTCTCGCTGAAATTGTGCGAGCCACGCACGGATTGGGGCGTTGTAGCAGAATATAAGAATTTAAAATACGTTTCCGAAAATCACGTATAGCCTGGGGCTATGGGTGTTGTCGCTGTAACAAGAATTTCTCGGTGACCTCGTCAGAGCCTGGGGCATTGTAGTAGAAAAAAAATATTTTTAATAACTCCGAAAATCATGCATTGCCTGGGGCTTTAGGTGTTGTCGCTGTAAAAAGAATTTCTCGGTGATGTCGGCAGAGCCTGGGGGTGTTGCGCCAAACCACAGTGGCCGCCAGGAAGGGAGTCTTCTGTCCATCACATCACCGAGGCACCCAGGAAGGTGGAGTTGCCGTAGGGAGTCTCAGAATGTGTGAGCATGAAGTATACGATCTAGTAGGAAAGGATTAAATGATAATCGCATTTGCGAAGACTCTGAGACCACCCCAGGGACCTGTCGAGGCGTCGTCGCAGGGATTCCCATCTTGGAATGCAATAGAATGATGTAGGGACCAGTCGGGGTGTCGTGGCAGAGATTTGGGAAGACTGGGAGAAAACCCCCCAGCATAAAATGCAAGAGCATGAAGTAGCGGCCAGTCGAGGTGCCATGGTACGGATTTAGGTACACTCTGAGAAAACCCCTCAATCCTTCATTGCCCAAAAAGGAGTCAGTCCTCCATATTGTGGGGTCATGAGCAATGGAATGTAAGAGCATGGTGTTTGACATGTCGTCTATTCACTGCATCTTCGCGGCCCCTTTCGTAAAGCTAGCACAAGTTCCCGCACCCCCTGAGGCAGTGTGTCGTCTATCCACCGCACCACCCCTTCGCAATGGAATGCAAGAGCATGGAGTTTTGCATGTCGTCTATCCATTCCACCACCGCGGTTCCCGCGGAAATGCAAGATCAAATCCCACACAGCCTGGGGCTATGCACGTAGCCTTGGGTGATCTAAACGCATTGCCTCGGGCAATGTAATGCGGTTGTGGAGCCATCTTAGGGGGACACCTGAGGCTATGTAATGAAGTCGTGGAGTCGTCGTGGGGACACAGCCTGAGGCTATGTTGTGCAACAAAATGGCCACCATGGAATGTTTGAAAAATAAAATTAAACCTTTTGAAAATTAAAAAAAAATTTTTTTGGAAAAAAATTTAAAACAAAATGGCCGCCATGGAATTGGAATGCAAGAGCAGTAGGTTTACATAATGACTTACAAAATGGCCGCCATTTAAATAAAATGTAAGAGCATGATGTTTATGNGCAAGAGCAGTAGGTTTACATAATGACTTACAAAATGGCCGCCATTTAAATAAAATGTAAGAGCATGATGTTTATGCGTCGCCTGGGCCGATTCAGTGTCCTGGCTCGAGCTCCGTGTTTCTGAATCTACAATTTCTAAGTACTACGAATACCATTTCTTGTATGTCTAGATGAGCATGGATATCTTTGACTTGTTCTAAAATGTGGTACACTGTTGACATTTGTGTTGCAGGAGCTTGGATTGTTGGCAAACAACTAATTCTATCTTTTACAACAGGTTTTTCTTGATTTGCTAAAATGTTAAACCCAGTCCAAGAACACACACTTAATGTTGTGTCATCTTGCTGCCGGGCCATTATCCATACAAGATTTTTCTGATTTGCCTGAGATGTTGTTTGTTTTTCTTCTGTAGTATTTTGAATGGGAGCTATAGCAGGTAGGCTTCTTAATTTGCAGTCGTACACTGGTAAAACAGTAAATTGTGATGATATAAACCTTTTCTTACACTTTGTAACTACAGTACTCTTTTTATGAGGAGACAGTAGTGCAAACGACACTTGTGGTTGAATAAGGATGCCATTTACTCCTCGAGTTGTTACTGAACCAGTCAGTGTTTCTTCTAGTCAATCGATATTATCAAAAGCCAAGCAACTNCATTTACTCCTCGAGTTGTTACTGAACCAGTCAGTGTTTCTTCTAGTCAATCGATATTATCAAAAGCCAAGCAACTTGGAACTCCAGCAAATACCTCTGAAGATAGAAAAACATTGCTCTCCTCTTCAATTTGAAGGTTTTGGGGCATAATGCGGTGTCAATTTTTTCAAACTTTGAATACGATATCCCATGGCCCANTTCTTCAATTTGAAGGTTTTGGGGCATAATGCGGTGTCAATTTTTTCAAACTTTGAATACGATATCCCATGGCCCATGCGATTCAAATGTTCCATTACTTGTATGTTGCTAGTTAGAGTTTGCACTGCCCAAGGGGGTATAATACATGTTTAACTGTCAATACCGTCCCACATTCTACTGCATATATAAAATCTTGAGCACATGAAAACGCTAATATTTTCATTCTGTGTGTTACCTTTGAAGAATTTGTTTCCCCTTACAAGAGTGCGCAAAGAAATAGGGTTACATATTCTGGGATCTCCGCAGATTTTTCATCAAGTTCGCAGGGAAAGGGTGGCCATATCTAGTCCTTTTCGAGTTTCTTGATTTTACTACACAGAATAAGAGCAATTTTTTTAAAAATAAATTGTTCAACACAGTTTTGTTTCCTGGGGAATAAGTCAATATTTTCTTTCAATTCTGTATCTACCTACCCTAATGTTTCCATGTCCACTTGCCAGGTATAACAAATAATTTTCCTTTTTTGTCGGGAAAAATGTGAAAACTGTTCTCAAAGTCTTGTTCAAGTTTGCGCCGAGTAGGTTTTCTCGTGCTTGCTTGGATATTTTTTATTCCGTGAGAATACATATCATTCATTAAAATAGTCAACTGTTGTGGCGCTCTGGCTACATTTTGGTAACATATAACATTATTTAATTATACAGGTTTCTGTATGAATTTTCTTCTGCAACAACATAGGCATTTGACTCTTCTCTTGTAGGGCTAACCTCTATTACTGATTGTGGTCGCTGTCTTGTGTAATCGATGTAACATGATTTATGGTAGTGTGCCTCTGCTGCTGTTATGTTTCGGATTGTTACTGCTAATATTCTTTTATCCATCAAAGACTGAGGGTTGGAANGTGTGCCTCTGCTGCTGTTATGTTTCGGATTGTTACTGCTAATATTCTTTTATCCATCAAAGACTGAGGGTTGGAATGGTCTTTTGTAATCATTCTTCTCACAGAGCGTGTAATATTTTCGTTTGCATGTAAATCAATACACTGGATTAATTTCTCTCTAGTTCTGGTACCCTTCAAATATGTGATAGACTCGCAGAATATACAAATTTTTTTTTAAATACGGTTGAACCAGTGTCGTCCAGCTGCCTAAGGCTACTTCTACGGTTATCACATGCTGGAGTTGGTTCTGCATCTTCTGGTGATTTCAACTGCTGCAGGCTCTTCTTTTAGGTAAACTCGTTATGGCATTTTGATTAATATTTTACTTTTGACATTTCTTCTTCCCCTTCCTTTACTTGAAGGATTGGTTGGAAATTACTTATTTTTGTTGCATTCAGTAAATTTTTCCATGATTCCAGAGTCTTCGGTTGAGACAGATTTAAAAGATGTGTAGTTTTACCACACAACACACATTTCACTATCAGTTCTTGTTATATTCTTTAGTTTAGGATTGTACAAATCATACTTGTCTTCATTCCTATCTATGATTCGTCGTTCTGATCTAACCTGCAACAAACATAAAGCATAACGATTGGTAATACTTGTCGATTATAAACAACTAAATTATACACATTAACGCACAATGTAAAACTTGATTCCTAGCTGACGTAGGCCCTGCGCATAAGTAGGTGGTCACAATACGTTATTCAGCATCATGTTTGGCTAGTTTACAGAAGAAAATGCATCTTATACAACATAAATTTGTCTCTCTTGATAAATTATAGAAAGTTTATCTATCTTGATATTATAACAGAGATATAGTAGATGCCATAATCCCTGCAGACGCTATCTTGAAATGGCAGCAATTTTTAAACCTACTCAGTTGGGCTGTCCAGATTGCCTTTTCAGCATCCATAGATTATAGGTACTAACTGATTTAAATGATTTTTGGTACCTCCATTTGGTACCAAACAGCCATATTTAAGGGTCTGGCCCATTGACTACAAGGAATGTTCTCCACGACGCAGGCGACCATTCAAGAAGCCCTTCATAAGTGAAATTAACAGGCTAACAAGATTCGAGTTTGCAGAAATGTACAGAGAAAAATCACTACACTTTTGTAAATGAAAATTTTTTTCGGGCGAGAGCAAATTTGACATTTTAAAACCAGCCAGCGTTTTAACTATATGGTTGATAAATAAAGCAGGACTGAACCAACATAACATTCTAAGCACAGTTAAGCACGGTGGAGGCAATATAATGGTTTGGAGGATGTATGGCATACAGTAGAATAGGTAATTTGCACATTATTGAAGGGAACATGACAGCTTGATCATATTTGCAAGTGTTGAGGGGTGGCCTGCAAGAGAGTTCTGCGAAATTGAGGCTTGGAGGAAGTTTCTACTTCCAGCATGATAACGACCCCAAGAATACGGCACATGTAACGAAGGATTGGCTCCTCTATGACGAACTTATGGTTGCTCACCCCATCCCAGTCACCGGATCTTAATCCAATTGAAAAAACTGTGGCACATTCTGGACAGAAACATTCGTCGGGTCACAATAAAAAGCAGGGGCTATTTAAAACAAGTACNGAAAAACTGTGGCACATTCTGGACAGAAACATTCGTCGGGTCACAATAAAAAGCAGGGGCTATTTAAAACAAGTACTAGTTGAGGCTAAGAACATTTTATCACCTGACATCACATAAAAATTAGTAGAGTAAATGTCTATACATTTGGAGGCTATAATCAGTGCTAAGGGAATGCTCACAAGATATTAACTGAATTACAGTAGAATACAGTAGTTTGTGCAATGAATGTTGTCGTTTGTTTGCAGGGTGTGCAAATACTTTTTTTACAGTGCAAAGTGACATAATTATTAATACAAAATTTTTTTGACAATTTCAAATNCAGGGTGTGCAAATACTTTTTTTACAGTGCAAAGTGACATAATTATTAATACAAAATTTTTTTGACAATTTCAAATAGGTTTTTGCTCTATGTCATGCAGTTTCTTGTTCTGTTTATGAATTAAATTAATTAAGCGTGAAATTAGACCATGCACTGTGAGAAAACCCAAAATACATGGTGTGCAAATACTTATTTTACCTACCGTAAATTTAACTTTTCAAGTCAGATGGACGTGTATAGTTTGGCGGAGAACAAAACTGTGAACTAGACACAAAAATCTCACAGCTACAACAAAAGGTGGTTTAAGTTCCAAGTGTAAGAATACTAGTGGTGTAACCAAGTTGTGTTTCATCAATGGTAGCATGGACCACAACCTCTACATCAACATTCCAAGGTCTCAACTTCGTAAGTATGTCAACGCTATGGGCTCTACTGGGGACTATGTCTTCACCCAAGATATGCAGTGACGATCACAAGTATTCGTACGTCCTGTTATTTTCACGAAGTTCGTACAATAAGCAATTATGTTGACATACATGTATGTATCCAACTCAAATATTGTAATAAATTCCATCAAATACAACAAATAAACAAAATTCCTTTTAAAAGAAACAAAATAATGTATTACACAAATGTAAATAAACGCACCTTTTTAGAATAAAAAATGATCTTACACCTTCATAGGAAGAATAACAGTTTTCGTAAATCAACAAAAACAATACAAATTAGTTTCTTAATATTTAGTAGACCCACCCTTTTCCTTTACAAAACTTTTCAGAACTGCTGGCGTTGACTTCACTAGCATTTGGAAAACACTGGGAGGAATATTGTTCCACTCATGAAGTATTTTCTCAAAGTCCTGTAAAATATTATGCTTTCGTAGCTTTTTTTTTTTCGTAAGTATACCCAAAGATTTTCTAAGTCTGGCGATTGGGGTGGAGTTTCTATTACACGAGGACAATTATACAGCAGCCATATTCGTGCTGCGTAGGATGTATGCTTAGAATCATTATCCTGGTAAAATTTAAATGTATTGCTCCTGTCAAGTTGTATGGCACTTTGNCGTAGGATGTATGCTTAGAATCATTATCCTGGTAAAATTTAAATGTATTGCTCCTGTCAAGTTGTATGGCACTTTGCCTCAAACTCTGTTTCAACAGGTCATTATATTTAAATTGATCCAACCGTCATTCTATAAACGCCAGTTTACCAACACCATGTGCACTCGTGCACCCCCACCATGCCGATGTAGATTCATCTCTTCATTGGTTTTTCTCCATACTTTTGCGGGCCATCATGACCGAAAATGTTGAATTTACTCTCATCTGCAAATATTACATCAGTCGAGCAATCATTTTTATGCTGTAAATATGCCTTCGCGAAGTTAAGTCTCTTCTTCTGATTACATTTGATTATATAAGGTTTCTCCCATGGTGTTCATGCAGTATAACCACTATTCCTGAGCATTCTTCTCATTGTGCCATAGGGGACACAGTGACTTTAAAAGTATTTATTAGGTCCCTTGCAATATCGCATGCACTGGTAAAAGATCTCTGACGAATTTGTTTCGCAATATAATTTCCTCTCTATGCAAAAGTACTTTCGGCCACCCACTCCTCTGTTTGTCCGTCAGCATGTTTGTACTTTTATATCGTTTTACTATACATTGCCAAGTCGCATAGATGGGAAGTACTACAGGAATCATATGAGCGTATGAAAACATTTGTTACTTGTAATGGGGTGTATGAATTCTTTTGGGNTGGGAAGTACTACAGGAATCATATGAGCGTATGAAAACATTTGTTACTTGTAATGGGGTGTATGAATTCTTTTGGGGTTTCATTATGTGTTTGTTTTTGCAAGATGTTGTTATAGATTCTGTATGCATAGACTTGTGTATTTCTCAAACCTACAGTTTACTGTACCTATATACAATGTTTCATTNCTTATAGATTCTGTATGCATAGACTTGTGTATTTCTCAAACCTACAGTTTACTGTACCTATATACAATGTTTCATTCGCTTTGATGTTTTTGCAATACATCCTGCAAAATGTATATGGAGTATACAGAACGGCATAGTGTATGTAAACGACTGAGCGGCACTCTATGTGTACTTTTTTTTGTTTATTCAATTTTGTTCCTACAGGAGAATAATGTATTTATATCACATACCGTTACAATTTCTCAAAGTCAGTGAGCTGAACCAGGTTATACTGTGTACCATATAAGAAGGCCACATTCTTGATAGTTGACAATCGCCGCTCCTTTTCGTTTATGTATCCATTCGCTGTCATCTGGTGTGTCAAGAATAGGCTTTGATGTGGCGAGTCAGCGTGTCCAGGAGGTGCTGCTACGTGTGGCAATTAGTGAACTGCTTGGGTGGCGCTGCATTCGTAAATGGAGTTTGATGGACATGTGTAGGGTCGTTCATAAACACTGTACACGAAATGTATGTTACTTTAAAAATTATTCAGAGATCAAGGGAAAATAAAACCATTTGTATATGAGCATAAATACAATATTTTAAACAACAGAACTATAATACGTTTCTGGGTGTAGTTCAGAATATGGATAACAGATAGCGTGGAAGGGCATGTTGTAACAGATGGCGCGCCTGTAACTTACAAGATGGCAGCACATGGTTGGAGTGTCTGGAAACTTTCGATTTTTTCGTTACATTTGGATATGGGTCGTTTTATTGTGCATCTCATTTTGAACACCTATTCATTACTATTTTATAACGAAGTTTCGTTTCTAAAACTAAAAACTGCTGTTTTATGACGACGTAAAATAAANCCTATTCATTACTATTTTATAACGAAGTTTCGTTTCTAAAACTAAAAACTGCTGTTTTATGACGACGTAAAATAAATGTATTAATTAATCTACGAACTCTTTCTTATCCGCGTATTTTCTGCTTGTCTGATGTGCGTCGGCACTGCTCNTTAATTAATCTACGAACTCTTTCTTATCCGCGTATTTTCTGCTTGTCTGATGTGCGTCGGCACTGCTCTCAGAATAACCAACATAATATTAACTTTTGTTCATTCGTGCATCAGCTGATACAGGATTTTGTAAATGGCACATTGTTTATTTTGAATACATCAATTTGCCACTCACTGACTGTCAGAATGTGGCTTACTTATATGAAATGAACTATAGTTAAGGTATGAGGTGATAAATAAGAGCTAATTATAATTTCCTCATTATTTAAAAATAAAGACAAAGAAAAGGTCTCATCTCAATATCTCACAATAAATTTATCTCTCTTGCTATTTACCGTTGTAAATTTAAATCGGTACAATTTACAATTACCACAAAGAAATTAATGTAATGATGTAACTAAAATCAATCATGATAGACCATGTATCAAAACCTAATAAATTATATGTCAATATTTACAGTTCTAATATTTGCCATTAATTCCATATCACATGTTCATACAGGGCAACCTCAGTTTAGTCCAGATCCCACCAACCCGCAATGTTATAGAGTTCTCCGAGCGCCCTCATGCTCAGTAACCTTCACTCGTCGGGTTACACACCCCTCGTCCATTCACACCTCAAACACCTCGTCCGCCGTCGCCTCGCAGCCTCCCGTCGTCATCCGTCCTTTTCATCGATGTCCCTCGCCGCTCTTGACCACGCCTGGCTACTGCACTCAGCAAAATACTTCTACCAAAATACTGATGACCCTTGGACCGCTGCAATATTTTTAGTGTCGTAGGCCATCGCCCAGAAATTTCTCTAAATGCCGCGTTGCGTCGAGGGCTCTAGTTCCTAGAATATTCTTACATATCCTCTAAACTCGTCGACTTCTCTAGCAAGGGGAGGAGGAGGGGCTGTGATGCCAGCCAGGTCGCCACTGTCAATCATTCCTCCCCTCCGGGTTAGTGGTGGGTCAGCGAACGCGTCTGCCTGGTTGGGGAAGGTCGAGGCGGGTCACCTGCGACAGAGCCGGACCGCACATGGAGCTCGCGCCTAGTCCGAGCGTCTTCCCGTAACAATACGTTTTGTATCTATGTAACATTAAATAATTGAGTGTTAATTTATAGTCTATTCACGGTTTCTTCGCACTTTTTGAATAAACCTTTGAAAAATTACCCCATCTATGACGCGTTTAGTTATTTCTTAAATATGGCATGTATCACAAGCGTTTTATATCTCTGTTAACATGAACGTATCTAACTTTTCTTAAATTGAAGTTTTACGTGTATTGTATCTATAAATTTTAATATTTCATTTATAATACACGTAAAGAAAAACAGTGAGAAAACGCGTGTGTTGGTAGCACCTAGTAAGAAATAGTTCTCATACAAAATGTCATTACAACTGAGTGCGCACGAATTCGGTGCATTGTCCTTTGGTGTAATTTTCTAGAATTAGTTAAGCTTAGTTCGCACGAAGCAGAGGAATATCCTGGAATTGGAAATTTATCAGGGCTTCAGAAAATTGTAAAGTAACCGTGAATGGATTATACCCACCATACTATGTCCTTTTCTGCCAGGTTTATATCCGTAAACTCGTAGTACATATGTGGAAAGACGAACACTTTATTGAATCAATGTATGTTACAGCTGATTATGTTCGTTCATATACTGATTATCTCGCTCGCTTCTTTTCAAAATCTTTTGACAGCTGTTGGTTTTGACATGCGCACGCACCCTGTATTGACAGTCTGTTTCCATGGGTCTGATGCGTGTTTGTGTTTGTTGCTTGTGTGTTTGCGTGAGTTTGTGCGTGTGCGTGAGGTGCCGTACGAAGCCATTGGCCTGTTCTTGACATATGTTCAAATGACGCGTCGAGGACGTGAGCCGTGCAATGATGTAGAGCACGGACGACCTTTCAAACTAGGTGGAATGAGAATTGTTTGAAATTTTTGTAATCTACCTTAACAGGCCTAGTATTNTTTGAAAAATTACCCCATCTATGACGCGTTTAGTTATTTCTTAAATATGGCATGTATCACAAGCGTTTTATATCTCTGTTAACATGAACGTATCTAACTTTTCTTAAATTGAAGTTTTACGTGTATTGTATCTATAAATTTTAATATTTCATTTATAATACACGTAAAGAAAAACAGTGAGAAAACGCGTGTGTTGGTAGCACCTAGTAAGAAATAGTTCTCATACAAAATGTCATTACAACTGAGTGCGCACGAATTCGGTGAATTGTCCTTTGGTGTAATTTTCTAGAATTAGTTAAGCTTAGTTCGCACGAAGCAGAGGAATATCCTGGAATTGGAAATTTATCAGGGCTTCAGAAAATTGTAAAGTAACCGTGAATGGATTATACCCACCATACTATGTCCTTTTCTGCCAGGTTTATATCCGTAAACTCGTAGTACATATGTGGAAAGACGAACACTTTATTGAATCAATGTATGTTACAGCTGATTATGTTCGTTCATATACTGATTATCTCGCTCGCTTCTTTTCAAAATCTTTTGACAGCTGTTGGTTTTGACNGCTGATTATGTTCGTTCATATACTGATTATCTCGCTCGCTTCTTTTCAAAATCTTTTGACAGCTGTTGGTTTTGACGTGCGCACGCACCCTGTATTGACAGTCTGTTTCCATGGGTCTGATGCGTGTTTGTGTTTGTTGCTTGTGTGTTTGCGTGAGTTTGTGCGTGTGCGTGAGGTGCCGTACGAAGCCATTGGCCTGTTCTCGACATATGTTCAAATGACGCGTCGAGGACGTGAGCCGTGCAATGATGTAGAACACGGACGACCTTTCAAACTAGGTGGAATGAGAATTGTTTGAAATTTTTGTAATCTACCTTAACAGGCCTAGTATNACACGGACGACCTTTCAAACTAGGTGGAATGAGAATTGTTTGAAATTTTTGTAATCTACCTTAACAGGCCTAGTATTCGACGTTGCCTTTAAATTAAGAAGTTTTACTTGCGGCTAAAATGTTTTGGCGTGTCTCTTGCAAACGGAAGGAAGCCGCTGCAGATCTCTCATATGTCCCCAGAGGCAGGTCACGAGACCGGGAACCGAAGTTTCCGTAACTCGTTTGAGTGGGTTTACAAATCTAGTTTGCAGCCAGACAGATTTGGGGTTTAATCATTGAGCCGACGGTGGCCGCTGTGTTTGTTTGAGCTAGGCACCGGGCCCATTTTTTTATAGCTGTTAACCACTGTTGCTATAATAATGAATTTACGTGTAGGTGTTGGAAGGAAGTTCGTCATAACAACACTTTTAAGTTGCGTGTTGAGCGTATATTAGTGCAGTGAACAGAATGANAGAGGCAGGTCACGAGACCGGGAACCGAAGTTTCCGTAACTCGTTTGAGTGGGTTTACAAATCTAGTTTGCAGCCACACAGATTTGGGGTTTAATCATTGAGCCGACGGTGGCCGCTGTGTTTGTTTGAGCTAGGCACCGGGCCCATTTTTTTATAGCTGTTAACCACTGTTGCTATAATAATGAATTTACGTGTAGCTGTTGGAAGGAAGTTCGTCATAACAACACTTTTAAGTTGCGTGTTGAGCGTATATTAGTGCAGTGAACAGAATGANCTGTTGGAAGGAAGTTCGTCATAACAACACTTTTAAGTTGCGTGTTGAGCGTATATTAGTGCAGTGAACAGAATGACGAATGTTTTTAAATGATACGACTGCATAAATCACATGGGGGCAGAAGGGAAAATGATTTGGCACACTGGTGGCACGGGACACCGCGATGGATAATATCGTAAATACTGCAGAAATATTGACAAAAACAAGACGTGATTCCAGCCTGTGTGTCGAGTCTAATTACTTAGTCAGGACTAAAGTAGGAGTGAAGGAAGTATAATTAATNGACGTGATTCCAGCCTGTGTGTCGAGTCTAATTACTTAGTCAGGACTAAAGTAGGAGTGAAGGAAGTATAATTAATTAATCTTACTGCATTCAATATTTCTCAGAATTAGTCTCACACTTAAAGAGTTCAGGCAATCATTCCATTGTCGGGGTATGCCGTTAATTCCGTCCGTGAAAAGAGATTTCATTTGCTCCTTGAACCAGTCCCGACTGCAACTTGGCGTCCTTGTTGGTGTGGAATCGTCGCCCCTTTAGGATTTTCTTCGTGCGCTTGGACGAGATGTAATGCGGCAAATCCGCAGTTTACTCATCTTCTGGGCCCTCGTTTGACATTCGCGATCAATCAGTGGCGGTCTTTTTCAACAGGCACTTCTCTCTGTACACAACGACAATTCTTCGATGAATCTCCTCTCTGGCTCGGATTCCTCAGCCGTTTAAGGAAATGGATCTCCACTCTCGAATTCGGACAACAAATACCGCTGAAACTTTAAGGCTGTTCAAAGGCCAAACATTTTTTTCTATGTTTCGAGGATATTTTATAGATTCGTGACTCGATATCAATGGTAACTTGATCAAGGCACCATATCACTCAAAAGCGCTCATAACTTTTTTAAACGTAATATAAAGGTTTTTTTACTTAAAATCTTGATTCTTATAAATTTCAGAAAGTTATTTAAACACAATGTTTGGTTTCAGCTGAAGAGTGTATTGAAGTAACAGAAATGGCATATTGAAATTTATTGGAAATCCGACAGGTAAGGGTTTTAACGAAAATTATGTCTTATGCAAAAATGTAGAAAATTAATTTTAACCCTTTAAACGCCCTTAAAAAAACACATTGCGTGTTCCGTCAATACTGCTGCACATTTCCACATTTGCCTAGTTTCCTTAGAGGGACTGAGAAAAGTACAAAGCGGCATATGTAGTTTAATACATTGTCTTACATCGCGTGTAATACTATCACACTTCTACAGCTCTAGTTTGCGAGAAATTCAGCTACATGGTAGGGTAATGCATACCGCAGTGTATAAATAACCCCTCCCAGTGCTGCTTTATGGCCAGGCGTAATATTGAGGCGTTAAAAAAGGTTTACTATGGATTCCCTTTAAAGTGAATGTTTCCTCAAAAGCTGTACATTAGTTTTTTGCGCTATGTCGGAACAAATATACACGTCGATACACAGGCGAAACTAACTATTTTGACAATTACGTACGATAGATTTATGTGAAAGTAAATGGTAAGTTGTTAGCGTTTCCATTGCTAAATTTTTATTGCATTATTGTATTCTATTTTGTTGTCTTAATTTCTTTACAATTAGGATTTTCCTTTGATTCCTGTGATGTACGGTCCGAGTTAGTGCGGATAGACGAGATTATATTGTATTTATTTTCAAAAGTGATTTTTAATTTTAGTGTTTCTATATATTTATATTCACAAAATGCCTGTTGTCTGGTATTTATATTATAGGCTGTTCGCGGTTATTTGAGCACATTTTAAAATTAACCGTTGAAAAATGTCACCGCTCTTACCTGCATACATCTTAATGGGTACACTGAGTGGCATACGCCCTGTAAGGTTGGTAACGATGTAGGGAAAGTGGTTCCATATTTTTACGTTGAATTGCTTCGTAAATATGTTTAAATACTGAAATAATTTTTTTTCGTTTTCTTTTAATGCTTATATGTGTAAGAATTAGCNTTTTTTTTCGTTTTCTTTTAATGCTTATATGTGTAAGAATTAGCAAATTAGAAGGATGCGTACTGTTCTAATAATTTCTCAGTTTCAACTGACCGACGCATGAATAAAGTGAACAGGTCCATGGCAATGTAAATTTTACACATGGCTGAAGAACACACAACGTGCATACAAGNCGCATGAATAAAGTGAACAGGTCCATGGCAATGTAAATTTTACACATGGCTGAAGAACACACAACGTGCATACAAGTAGATCTTAAGAGCTTTCAAGAGAGCTCAGTTTACCGTGAACCGCCTATACTCATAAAAGTGTGTTAATTTTTTTATGTGTATTTAAAGAAAATGTGTGATATTCTTTAAATCATTATTTTTCTTGTTTGACTTTTAATTTTAAAACTAATAGTGCACATTTACTTAAATTATGTGTAACCATAATTCTGTGTACATGTGCCTATCATCTCCGCTTTTTCTTAGACAGTTTTAAATTTAATATTTTAGATTTTAGCAAAAGTAAGCCAAGGGAATTTATTTTTGGTCAAATTTGGTCGACAAACGTTAACTAAAATCAAAAGTAGGTACACTCATACATTTCTTTTAGCTTCTACAACACCTGCGAGATGCATTTTTCAATCATTTATACTGTTATAACAGATTGATTATTAAACTGTTTTCACTGAATCCATTGTTATAAAATGTGACTTTAAAAAAGGTACTTTGTTTTAGAGCAATGTGAAGTTCATCAAAAGTTAGCATAATATTGCTTTATTTGCATGTTATGTTATAGAATTTATAATAACTCGTCTGAGTAGAGTAAGTGCACAGCCATTGAACGTGGCTCACGCCAGCCATCTAGCTAAGCCAGCGAGCACCACAGTCCAAGCTCTCAACAAATTATACTGTAGAAGGAGGGCTAACTTGTTATCTCAGTAATAATTTTTAGTGATAGGCATATCGAGCTAATATCACTTAAGCTTGTAATGACTTAAAATTTTGACTTTGTTTCATTATTTCTGCACGACAAAAACCATAGCAATTAGTCTAATGTTGGTTGTGTTCACATAAAACATTAATTTTTACATGCATGCACGTTACACGATCAGCAGTTGGTAATTTTATTTTAGTTATACAGGAGGGAGACATCAAAGTTTGTATTATAAGACTTTTCACACTGAAATAATTTATAGTGCGCACTTGTTCGTATTCTTGACATCTTTGATTCCTAAATTTTTCAGACAGCCGTCAAACCTCAACCTAGCATACATGTGCTCTGTGTATAGAAGATGCGTGGCCGTGTGTGCACCGAGACTAATAAACAAGCTGTCGTTTTGAGGTGAAATTGTATTTATTTTCCCGGAATATTACGGACAAAAACATTTAGTCTATTCACGGTAAAGTGAGCACTTTTGAAAGCCCCCTCATTTGGAATAATAGTCAATAAATAAATTTTATTTTAGCCTTAGACGTTAACTTCCGAGTGCGGTGGAATATACATACGGTATTTGTTACTTACATGGCAATATCCATTTTAAAAGTTTGTTAGAGGATAAACAGTGACTGAAAGGAAAGAGTAACTAGGGCCTCAAAAGTGAACAGCCTATAACTTCGTACAGTTCCACTTTTTTTTCTGGTGTACGATGAAGTTTCCAGTTGTATTTTCAGCTTTATTTTCGGCGACGGGTGTATTATAACGCAGAGGATTTCATATTGAGAGTTGCTTATGAGCTTAATAATAAAGTTTAAAAAATGCATCATTCGTTATTTCAATAAGTGATTTTTACACGATGGGAAATGTAATTTATATAAATATAAGCTAATAGCACGTATACAAAATGAAAGTCCGTGTATCTCTCTAATGTTCTGAAAATTATGTGCAATCCCGATTGCTGCTTTGCAACTGAAATAAAGGCTAAGTATCAGGATTCACAACCACGACTTAATTTTAGTCGCCTTAAGAAAAAGAAATGTAGCACATGCGAAATGGAACATGCGTCCAAATAGGAATCCTTATTCAATTGTTCTTTGGTTTTGCTGTATTAAAGTTTTTTGCTCTCCCTTTCCGAGTTTTAAAAAAAATGTAAATTACATTTTAGAATGTAATGAAGTAACAATTCTCAAATACGTAATTTCTAATTTTAAAGATACATCATTCTCTCTATTGTAGAGCTGTTTGTGCATTAATTCGCATTGATTCGTTGGTACAGTAGAGTTTGTAAAATATGACTAAAAAAATTTTTATTCTAAGCAATAGCTGACGAAATACAGACTTTTTCTTCCCATAACCTACCCTGAAGTTAAGAGGAGAGTCGGAAATCCAAGTTAAGGGTAGGAATGTCATACAGTACTAACATGAATTCACATACATACTATTGTGAAAATTGGTTTCTGAAACACTGAAGTCATGCATGTTTAGGGTATGCTACTGTAACCATAGCAGTTATCGTATAGGTACCAAATTTGGTAGTAATCGTTTGAGAAGTTTAGAGATTCTACGATACCGCTGGTTGGTGGGTTTTCTCGGGGATCTCCCGTTTCCGCCTACCCCTTGCATTCTGGTGCTGCTCTATTTTCACCTCGCTTCGCCCTCATAGGCTGTCAAGACCATGTCAAGGGACAACTGAAAGTTAAAACCTGATAGCAGTGGGCAAAGGCGGAATCCTTCTGGAGACAGAAGACGAGGAAACCTTGTTAAAGTTAAGGAACACCGACAGAATGGAGGAACAGGGTCTTTGGGTAGAAGACCCGAAAAGACGAGGTCCCAAGGTCATCATCTTTGATGTTCCGAGGGAGTATGATAGCCCTGAATTTCTAGAAACAGTGCGAGAGCAAAACTTCTTAAGTGAGCAAATTGACAAAGAAGACTTTAATGAGAATGCTTCAATTCGCTTCGGCATGGGCCCTCGTAACATAAAAGATAAGGTTAATATAGTACTGGAAACTACCCCTGCACTGAGACAGCTTTTAATTCAAGCGAACTATCTGTATGTGGGCTTTCAGCAGTGCAAGGTGAGACATTACCTTGTACCGGTGAGATGCTTCAAGTGTCAAGGCTATGGGCATATCAAAGAAAGATGCAAGTTCCCGCTGGTCTGCTCTGGTTGTGGAGATCTTGGACACAAGTACTCTGAATGTACTAAAAAGGAAAATGGTTTTAAATGTTTTAATTGTATTCGTGATAAACGTAAAGATTCAGACCACAGAGTTGGGACCATGGATTGTCCAGTACATCAGAGACAGCTAGCTCTGGAACTTTACAGAACCCAGTATGTCTAGTGGACATGCACTGCTACGCGTCGGGTAAATCAACCTGCAGAGGGCAGCATTTCCAAACATGGAACTGCATAGAATTTTACAGGAGCAATAACTGGATCTGGTATTGATGCAGGAGCCCTGCCTGCTTCATGGGAAAATACCAACTCTCCAAGGCCGTTTCGTTTTGACTGGGGAAAAGTCAATGGCGGGAATTTGGGTACGGAATCCTGAGATAAACTATATCCCACTGGAAGCTCTGTCAAACACGCATCGCATGTGTTTGAAAGTGGAAATGGGAGGCGGGAGTGTGACAATTGTATCGTCATATTTCCAACATCAAGACCTGCTAGAACGACACCTTTCCCAGTGGAATGTGATCATAGAAAGAGCAAAGGAAAAGAATATCATTTTCGGTGTGGATATAAACACCAAATCTGAATTATGGAATTCCCCGGTGACGGACGGACGAGGAGAGGAGAATCATATTTAGATGCAACAGTAGCGACAGCGCATGCCATTGGACTGATTGGGGACTGGAGGGTTTCTGACGAGGTTGACTCTGATCATAAGATGATCCTGTTCACCATTCGGATGAAATCTTATAAGGGTGAGAAACTAGCAAGGCCCCGGTTTGTTATAGCCCGTGCTGATTGGCTGTTCTTTGACAAAGTACTACTCAAGAATCTGGCAAAATACAAGGGAAGCGACAATATGGATATTGATACAAATTCTCAGAGGCTGGTTAACATCATTATGGACACCTGTCAGGAAGCGATTCCTAGGATGTCTAGAAAGGTGAGACATCATACCTGGGGGGGGGGGCGAACTGGAGCTGCTTCGCAGAGATGTTAAACGCTCCAGGAAGAAGTTTAAAAGAACATACCACCCTGAGTACCGGCAAATCGCAATACAACAGTACAATGTCTTCAGAGCGGACTATCGGCGGAAGCTCGGAAAGAAAAGACAAACAGCGTGGAGAGAACTGATAACGAATAGGGGAAATGAAGATCCGTGGGGCCTTGTCTACCTAATGGTGTCAGGCAAGATCAAGAACTCAGACGAGCTTCTGGCTCTGGAGCATGATGGAAGGCTTTTGCAATCCTTTGAGGAAAATGCCTGGCATTTGATTAATTTCTTACTGCCTGACGATTATCCGATAGGGGAACTGGATTACCATCGAGAACTCCGATATATGGCCAGGATGGAAATCAGAACCGAGGACACTTCAGGTTTCTCAATGGAGGAGCTTGACCGAGTTCGCAATACTAAAATGAAAAAGGCACCAGGACTTGATGGTCTAACTGGCGAGATGCTTCTCCGAGCATATCCAAGGATTAAGAACGAGATGCTGGAATTGTTCAATCTGTGTCTGGAAACGGGTAGATTCCCTGATTGCTGGAAAAGATACCTGCTAAAGATCATACATAAAGGGGGAGGAAAGAACACTAGACTAGCCAATTCCTATAGACCCATCACGCTCATGAGTGTGATGGGCCAGGTATTGGAACGTCTGGTCAATAGAAGACTAATGTAATACCGTGACGTAGTCCAGGGTATCCTTGCCAAACAATATGGTTTTGTAAGGTGCAAAAGTACAGAGAAGGTAATTATAGACATGATCAATCAGGTAAAAGATTATGAACAAGACTACGTTCTAGCAATCTCCCTGGATATCTCGGGGGCTTTCGATAACGCTTGGTGGCCTCAGATTCTGTGGCAACTATGGTTACTGGAGTGTCCAAGAAACCTATATGTCATGATCAAGGACTTCCTTACCCGAAGGACTTGTGAGATTCACATAGGGGAACATAAAGAGGAAAAAGAACTAACGAAAGGATGCCCACAAGGATCGGTTCTGGGGCCAATTCTTTGGAATATCATCTTCAAAGGATTTCCGAGGCTTGACCTCCCGGATGGCTGTGTGATTTATGGGTATGGAGATGACGGGTTACTACAAATACCCGCTTGGACTAGGCGGGAGTTGGAGGAAAAGGCGGCAATCGCACTTGAGACAATAAGGATATGGGCAGTAAACTTCAATTTGAAGTTTTCTGTAGATAAGATGAGTGCTATCATCCTACCTCCAACGAAAGCCAGTGATTCGTTTTAAAGGACGAGTTGTAAAACTCGTCCAACAGATGAAGTACCTCGGCATGATCCTGCAGACCCGTCTCTCGTTCCATGAACACATTAGCTATGCCGTGAACAAAGCAGTAGTCATGTTTCACAAACTCCGAGCCATGGCTCCGGCAAACTGGGATCTCGGTTACCACACGCTCAAACTAATGTACAAGGGTGTCTTCCTGGCAATGGTTTCCTATGCCTGTGGCGTACGGTTTCCAGAAGTGAGCAAGGTACATGTTAAATGCAAAATGATCAGCGCTCAAAATGCAGCACTTTTGGGTGTCACGAGGGCTTATAGAACGACATCGAACGATGCCCTGCAAGTAATTGCAGGTGAGATTCCACTAGATCTGCTTATCAGAGAAAGAGAAGAATTAAGCAGGAGAAAATCGGTGGACTCTGTCTCACCCGAGGAAACCAGAACAGTTAAAGAAAGAACCTTGAATGACTGGCAGAATCGGTGGGATGCATCAGACAAAGGTAGGCTGACACATGAGATATTTCCCGATGTTCGGCTGAGGCTACGGGCCGGGTGGCTTTCTATAGGTCACTACAGGGCGCAGTTATTGACGGGACACGGGAATTGCAAGGCTAAGCTGTTCTCATTTTCTCATTGACGCTCCGGACTGTGTGGTGTGTGGAATGCCCGACATTTCCACTCACCTGTTCTTTGACTGCCCAAAGATTTATGACCTAAGGTCCTCTTTCGAGGGTGGGAACGGACTTCTCGCTCTATGAAAAGTGCTAAAATACCTAACGGCAGTAGGAAAAAGAAACGAAAGCTTTGACGTGTGCTGGCTGAGCCACAGTCTGAGTAGGACTCTGGACTTGGACAACTCGGATGAATCTGAAAACCAAGATGTCTGAACACCTCTTCCCTGTAGTAATACTGGAGGAGAGAGCGTCAGCTCAAGAACTCCCAACACCATAAACAACTCCAGTAGTGGAGAAGAAAATACCTATTGTATCTCGAACTCAAGTTCCACATATGGTAGGATCCGTCCTACATCTGATAGACCCGGACAAACAAGAACCTGTAGAAAAAGTGGAAAAAACATAAAAAAGAGAATGGCCCTGCTTGTGGGACCCGGTCCTCTTCGTGAGAAGGTTTTAACAACCTGGGAAGGAATATCAGCAAAATGCTGAGGGATTAGAGAAGAGCTGTTTGCACATTTAACAGAGAGAGAGTGAGAGAGAGAGTTGCCGAGACACTGAACCTTCCAGAAAGAACATTGAATGAAGATGGAGAGAGTGATGAAGAAAGGGAAAACGAGGTCTCCATTTTGCAAAACTTAGTAAGGCAAAGTCAATCGGTAGTTCCTACAGAGAAAATTGTCACCATTCAATGGCCGTCGAATAGTAACACAATCGACGCGGCTTTGCAAATCTGGCCCATGGGTGCTAATACCAAGGAACCTTGAGAGCTGTACGACCAAACGGTTCGTGGTTCCCAACTCTCACGACTCGAGGACCCGGCAACACTGATGGCAGCTATTGCCCTTTTAGTTAGATCAATGGATGGGGGAGAAAAGGTGCTCTTCCCCCGAATGAAGTGTGTGGACAGACTTGTCACCCAGGCAGGCCTGCCCACGGAACCGGTGGCACTCAACAGCTTGCTGAGGGAGTGCTACCGGAGGAGGGGTGAGAAGTTTGACCCGTCCGCCATCCGCACATATGGGAGGCTTACCTTTGACTACAGTAAGCCCTTCACTGGATACACTGTGGCAAGGTATTAGTCCTTCATCTCGGACGACATATGTATTTTCAGGAAACCTGATAACAACCCTAGCTCACGGAAAAAAAAATGGAAAATGAAATGGATAACTAAATGATTAATAACCAACGGGGTCGGAAACAAGTGTGTGTGTGTGTGTGTGTGTGTGTGTGTGTGTGTGTGTGTGTGTGTGTGTGTGTGTGTGTGTGTGTG
>NQII01000623.1:602375-630590 GCA_002778355.1 Clitarchus hookeri | reverse complement strand
GTGGTGGAAATGGATGTCCCAAATTGAAGTTTACACTCTTTGAACGTGAATAACAGAGAAGGCTAATAAAGGAAATCGTACGGGACTGCTTGTATCTGCCAATATAAGGACAAAGTTGGCTGTGTGCGAATGTTAATAAAAGTTTCTAATGTTCATAATGTCCGCCATCTGCAGCATGACATCGTATACAACGCTGTAGAACAGAAATACAAGCAGTAGCTATGGTTTCCATGGGAGTGGATTCACAGATGGTCACAATCGTGTCTCAGTGGCATCCAGTGTTTGTGACTTTGTGGCACACACGGTGTTCTTCGGAGTTCCCCACAGATGTAAAATTTAACTGCGTTAAATCTCGAGATCTCGTTGGATACTTAACACGTCTTCTCATTAACCTACCCACTTTTCAACATATGTTTCATCCAAGTGTGAATGTGCGTCTCGATGGTAATTTGGTGGTGCACCATTCTGCTGGAAAATGCAATCGACATTTGGGTAGAGTTGGTGAACAAATGACACAGTATTTTCCTGCAAAATGGTACGGTTCTGTCAGAGAATAATAGCCCCATAAGTACTCTGGCAGACACATTGCACCACACTGTTAACACAGGAAGAGAACTGCTTGCCCCACAATGTGGGGATTTTCATCGGCCCAGTGCACACAGTTGTGGCGGTTGACAGTTAACATTCTATTTAAAGGTTGCCTCATCGGGCCAAACAATAACGTCAGTAAAATGTTCGTTGTTGCAAAATTCGACACGGCTATCTAGGGTGCCTTCATTCATAGCATGAAGTAACGCGGGAACGTATGGACTCCATTTAACTTGCTTTAAAATGCGATGTACTCCTGATTTACTGACACCCGACTCGGGCGCACATTGTACGGATTTTGACTTTTCGGGGGATGTGTGAATGTGTGCAACACATCCCCTACACTTCATTAGTGGTTTTGTCATTATCTCTTGTCGCACCATATTTCTCTCTCTCTCGGCTCTCAAGACCTGGATGTTAAGGAAATTTTGCCCAAGTGCGTTAATTTTAAAGATACGCGTTTCAAGAAAAACGTATTCTTCGCGATTTTTATAGGAGAAGATCCCTACGAGCATATATTTTCAATATATATAGGCAGTATGTACTTTTTCGTAAAACATAAATCTTAAAAATACCTTGCAAACAGGCTATGCATGTTATTGAAACATCTCCGCTGTTGGGAACTTCTAAAAAATTCGTAAAGAATACATTTTGATTGAAACGCCTACCTTTAAAATGAACACTATGAGGCGAAATTTCCTTATTATTGGATTTCCTGTTTTTAATTTCGCAGCTGCCAGCCGGTAGGCAGTGCCCTTAAAAGCCGTCCAAATCTCTTCACTTACTAACTCACTTACTTCCTTCTCTCCATGCACAGTTAACATTAATTTGGGATATCCGATATGAACATTTCCCTCCCTCATCCCGCATAGGCACAGACAGACTACTCGTAAGGGAAACATGGCAACGTTTTCAAATGCTCAAACACTTCTGTGACATCGAATTTTACGTGTCCACTATTCAGACAGACAAATTACACGCACTTTTAAAATTGTGAATTTAGAAGTAGTTTTTTTTAAAACAGTTCCTTTAAAAGGTTTAACTTCCCCTCCACTTTGTGGGATCCCTGGAGACTATTCAGTCCACGATTTGGATGGACGTTACTCTTCGTCCGCCAGCCAGATGAAAAGCTAGAGCAAATTGAACTAGACGCGCCTGTGCCTATGAGAACTTTGTCTCGGTTTTAGTCTCAGCCAAGGGAAGGGAGAGTGGGTAGATAGGTAGAGCTTAACGTCTCATCGACAGCGAGGTCATTATCGACGGAACAAGTTTCTCAGAGAGCAAGTAAGGAATTGGCGATGACCTGTAGGAAGGTGCCATCCCAGCATTCGCCTGGAATTGTTTCGGAAAACCATGGAAAACCGAAATGAGGATGATCTGAACGGGAATAGAACCTGCTTCCTCCCGAATGCGAGTCCAGTGGTGTACCACTATGCCACCTTGCTTTTTGGGAAGGGAGGGTATGGCTGTCTGTGCAAAACAAATAAACCTTATGTGCGTATGTGGTGAGCTAAAGTATAAAACGTGTAAAAAATGGCGTATTATAATACCTTGGGTTGCATAAAGAAGGAAAAACTCTGAAGAATATATACGGGTCATTTTGTATTATGGCAAACACTTTTTTCTTAGCTGCTCCATGAATATAGCGTATGATCATGTTGGATCACCACTATCACTACACAACAAAACCTGTTGAAACGTATGATTTACACTGAGGGTGAGAGTTTTGTTTGAGAAAATATATTTATTCGTATATGGCCAAACATATATTTACATACAGTTGATTCAAGTAAATAATTTAACAGATACATTTTACTGTCCCAACTCACCGGATTTGTTATCACAAGTGTGTATTTTGTAAAAGGGACAAATTAATGTTGTTACAAGAACAAAATATTTTGTTGGTTCAGCTATATATGTATTTGTTGGCTATACGCAAGCAAGTATTTTGTTGGCTGGAATAAACCTTTCTCTCAGTGTAGGCCACTTACGAGTATACGTGTGGAGGATGCGATGATTGAAGCAGTGAATGGACGGTGGACACTTTGAATGTCTGATGTAAATACCGCCCGTCTAACAAAGTGGACTGCTAGTTCGGCTCTTACGGGTGTACTGTAGAGAAGGGTATGAATGTGTGTGTACTGTCATTAAACGAAGTATCACGTGCAGAACTTTACAATACATTCTGCCTAACTGCCTTCATCACAGCACTACTATGCGGCTGGTGCGATGCCCCACACACGATCATATGCTAGATTCATGGGGACACTGAGAACAAACTATTGGCCATAAAAATGGCTCTTATATTTTCATTACAGTTTTCACTACTACGCAACATCGGTGTAACAATGCGCAATTTTTTTACATTGTGTAGAAGTATTGTGAGAGCCGCATCCATCCCGCGACCGCTGAAGTTTCACGCTGGGCGAGCAGATGAACTGACTTGACAGTATGCTGATCTTCTTAACATTTCACGTCGATTTAGGTAGAATTTTGTATAAGCGTTTAGGCAGGTACGAAGGAAACGGGAATTTTCCGATGTCTTTTTTTGAATACAAACATTCTATCTTTCCTGTTATTTATCGTAGTCTGTAAAATCGTAGAAATGTTTCATTCTATTTTGCATTGAGCTGAAAGAACTGTTACTTCATATTCAAATATTCAGTATTTTACAACTTGTTCGCTATGTTTGCTGCTAACTATCCAAAGTGTTTTGGAAGGGAGGGGGGAGGGGTGAGAGGAGCGAGGTAGGCACTGAAAAGCTGGGTATTATATTAAAACTAAATCAATTGTCAGTTTGATCTGGAAAATTAACACATAGCTAATTTAAATGTTTCTCAATTAATTTTTTTGAAAATTTTGTAGTTGGTTTTATTTATATTTTTTATTAAATATATATACTATTGCATGACAAAACATTTTCACCTCTTGTAGAAAATGTTTATAGACATTTGGTACGTGTTTAAAATCGACGCATAAAATGGACTACGAACGAATTACTGTAATGCTCATGTATATACTGTTAGTATACGAAGATTAGTTGGATTAGTTGAAATAGTTATAATTAAAAAAAAAACATGTGCTTGTTCTGTCCAGATCATACAGGTTTCGGTGGGCTTCCGTAGCGTTATTTTTATGCCAAATTTAACGGGATTTCGTTGAATAGTTTTCAGATAAGATGCGAGAGCTTTATATTTTTGTGGCACTATTTCCCATAGTGGAGAACATCTGAGGGTGAGAATTCTGAATTAATTTCCAATATTGTGAACTATTCAGCAAGCCATATTAGGTATAAATCGATGGAATAAATCCACGACATAGGAAATAACGTACACTAATTTTAAATGTCATCCAATTTTTATAAATTAGCACCTATGTTCGAAGATTACATAAGTCTGGTGTCCCTTCTAATGACTGTCAAGTGTGCCAAGTTTGGTCAAATTGGACGCAGCGGTTCAAAACTTGCTAGGGACACGCGTAAATCACAGACGCAGAAAATTAATTTCGCAAGTCGTAGTTTTCTTTTTTTAATTTGGCTCATAATATCCGGTGCGTGTATGTGTGTGTATACAAGCATATGTAATATATAAACAAACATAATTTAAAAAAGGAAGAGGCTGTAAAATTTTGGGGAGCTGATCATGTGTGTAAAGCGGGGATTACGATGTCTTAACGTTACACGTAAGAAGCATCACGATATAATGTCACGTGTACGTAAAACGTGGTCTTTTTGGGTAGTATATAATGAAACTTAACGTAAGCATGTAACCTTTGTGTACTGAATAAAAATGTAGGGGATAAGTTTTGTTGCTTTTCAGATTGAAAACTCTCAAAATTCTTGATATGCAGGCGTATTTGTATTTTAATATTGATGTGGCATAAGCAGGTTGCGAAAGTATGACGTTCGTGATTTATACAAACTTTAAAAACAGTTAGGAAATCATAACCTCAAGAACGAAATGTCTCTGGGAGAAGTAGACATGTTTTTAGTGTGTATGGAAAAATCGCATGTAATAAACTTTCATATGCAGAGAAAACAAAAATTTGGTTTAATGAACTAAACCTAAAAATTTCAAACTTAACGGTAAACATTTTGTGTTTCGTGTATAAAAATGTACACCTCGGGGAAATATAATTAATAAACTGCTGCAATGTAAAACTCCCGAAATTTTTACTGATTAAAAAATAAATAATGTTAGCCTAACTTTACATTTTTGTCCTCATTCCCGGGATAAAGTTATATATAGTACATGAATTAAAAACGTGAGCAGACGACATCGCGAAAATAAAAACAAACCCATGAAAATCAGACACATTGTAAATCTTTTCCATCACGTACACGTTACGTGAAATGATCGTAAGAGGTTTCCTTGGAACACATTAGTCAAACTGTAGCCGGCTTACGTGAACGTGTTGCTCGTTACGTCAAACGTGAAGTCATCGTAATCCCGGCCTAAAGGTCGCGAAATGAAACGTTGAACTTATTAACTGAGGGCATAAAGCTGGCAGTAAATTGTTTGACGCTCGCCCCTCAGGTCGAGATTGAAACGCCAGGCGGTGAGGTTGGACGTCTTTAATAGAGTTGCGCGGCGATACGAGCCTGCCGTAGCGGTTATTTATTACACAGCGGGAGGGCTGGCGACGGGTCACCTTGAGCGAGCGCGCGCACTTTCAGTGACGCGCCACGTGCAGTGTCCGGCCGCCGCGCGGTGGCGCATGCGTGTGGCGCCCCTGACAGCCGGCCGCCGCGGCCCCACTGGAAGGGGCACGAGCAGCAGTTTTAAGTTCGCCCGCCCGCCTCCAGAGGACACGCCACGCGGCGCGCTCCGCCTTTTGGCGTACCGTTTAAGTTTGTGCCGCCGTCTTCAAGATCGACTTCACAAAAACTGTTTGTTGTCCACTCGCTGCCTGCAGTCTCACGACCGACTGTGGCCTGTTGATTGTTTGTAAACAACTTTTTTTTCTCTGGAAGAAATAAGTGTGGCAAATATACGCAAATTTACATCTTGACGCTGCAGTGATTAGTTTTGGTGTCGAGGGTGAATTTGTTTCTGTATCTTCATTTTAGAGAAGAATTCGTTCGAGATCTGGAGCATTCGACATTTACGTAATATTGTTCTTAATTTGAGTTATTATTTAAATGTAACAACATTTGCCACCAATTCAGTAATGAACATCGCGATCTTTAAGTGTTCTTAAAATTTCGACCAAACAAAAAAATTAACGTTTTAGTTGTGCGATTAAATTCTACTGCAGATCATTCTATTTCATAACATATATTTCCGTACATTATTATTAAAATAATATATTGTATTCCCATTGTAGTTAATTATTTTTAATTATTTAAACGTAGTAAGTAATTTTTGGAGCTTCAGCCGATGGTAAATGTTCCCTCCTTCATTAGAACAAGGACTAGAATTGTAAAATTAAAACAAAAAACATTCTTTTCCGTAGTTTATGGTTCCACGAGTGTCGTTTTTCTGTGACACAGGAGATAGTCGTAAGCTAAAAACAAGTTACCTTAAGTCAGCTTATCTTAATTGCAAATTTTTTAACTTTACTTTATCTAATTGTACTACCCAAAGAACGTTAGATATTGACTAGATTTATTAGTTTTTGAGTTAAACCAACGTATTGCCAAAAATGTTAAATTCAATGGATTATATCATTGTATCTTCCACTGTAAGCCTGTAGCAATTTCTTAAAATCAGCTCTTAAACAATTTGTTTTAAGATGCTGCGTTGGTAATAAAATCATTACACTTTTATAACTGCGCGGTGGATATATTATATATTTTTTATTTTCGTGAAATATGAATGCTTTCGCCCTTGTCTGCATGTTCTTAGCTACAGCATTTAAGACGGTTGGGGGAGGTCATTTCATTCTACAGTTGCATTCATTACAGAAGATATTGTTACAACTAAACAATTATTCGTAGGAACGAGCATGCGTTACAGATATATAAAAAAATGTTCTAGATATGCTTTTGTGTGATTGCTTTTCGTTATAACAACTGCCTTTTATGTGATAATTGTAGTAATAACTACTTCCCTTTTATACTTAATGAGAGTGCATTCATGGATGTGTTAATTATCCCCACAGCTGTTATAGTAATGTATCTTGGCTGGTTGCACACTGTTCATTTTTTAAGGAAAACCGTTCACACATTCTCATCTTTCACGGTATTTTGCTTTACTCGTTTCAGCTGTAGCTCCTTTAATCATTTTTTTGCGAAAATGCAATTCTGATCATTCGTTGAAACATTTATTATTTTTCTCGCCAAATTATGCTAACGTATTATTAGCGTTCTAAGCATATTACATGTAGATGGAAGTTAAAGAAAGATTTCATAGACGATTCAAATTACATTATTATACGAATAATTGTATTGCTTTTAGATGTTACTGGATGTGGTGCATAGTGGGCTATAACAAGAATAGCATTTCATTTTGGGCGTAGTAAATGTTAAACCACCATCGTTTCCGCATATTTCGTGTTCCAGCGATGACCTTTCCGACGAGCGCGATAAGGCGCCGGCTTTTGGTGTGGCAGGTTCATAATATCAGATAGTGTGTGCTATCCGGCTTGGAATCCTAGTTACCCTGAAATATTCACAGTTACCTCATTCCTTAAGGCGTTGAGGGGATGAGTTTATAATACGTAAAGGATATTTTTTCCATAGTATGGTATAATTTTCTAATAGTTTCAATACTTGTCACGGTACTAGCTAATTAACTTTACTGCAAAATTATGGGTATACAAATTTTGGTAAAATAATTTAATTTAGATGCAATGTTTTTTAGGGGCAATCCCGTAAAAGTAATATATGGCGTTTAGCATGTGGGTAAAACTATTTTGTTTGTTCGTTGCAATTGATTTTTTAAATTAATGTAGTATCAAATGTGATTTCGCTTTTGGTGTTGTTATTGTCGTGCATGCCGACAACAAGAACAGAATATTGTGTATTGTTGATTTTTGTATTAAGTTTTTTTAATTCGTACTTCCGGATAGAAATTTTTTTTGGAAATGGCGTTTATTTGAAGAATTTTTCCCTATTAACTTACCCTGGATGTTTTGGTTTAGACGCTCATTTGCTAAACAATTGATCACACTGAAGGTGCTATCGCAAGGGCAGGAAAGTGGGTACACTTACAGGCACATGACGTGGTACTACGTATACACAAAACATAAAAATATTGTACCACACCAAGCATGTATTGCAGGGGGGCAGCACTTGCAGGATGCACTTGGTATGGTGTAACACCACCCGTAGCACAGAGACGGGTGGCGATACGGTTGGGTATGAAGGCATACAGACGTCGAATGTTCTAAGGGATATCCTAGCACAGCGGGCACAGTTTACCCTCCCAACCGCCGTAGTTGCCGCTGGCCGAAGTTGCCGTCCAATCTGGTCCCAAATTTTCTCGATGGGCGAGAGGCCTGGGGACCTTGTTGGCTAAGGAAGCACGTTGGCATCAAGACTGTTGGCCAGAGATACCAGTGCTGTGTGAGGCCGGACATTATCATGCTGTAAAATGGGGGTGTCTAGCTGTACCAGGAAGGGGAGCGCACTTGGTCTCAGAATTTCCTGGATATTTCGCCACGCCATCAGGGATCCTTTAATCAGCACCAGTGGGGTGCCGGAATCGTAGGAAATGACACCACTCTTTGGGGTGGTGTGCCGCTCTACAATGAAGCGTGGATCATGGCACTGCCCAGGACCCTGTCTCCAGACTGAAATTCGGTTATCGTCTGTATCCTGACAGAACCGTGATTCGTCGTTGAACACACTCGCCGCCAATCCGCAAGCTGCCATGCTGCCCGTTCACGGCAGAAGGTTACACGTGCTTGGCTATGCTCAGGTCGTAATGGTAGACGTAAGGGACGCCGCGACGACAGATCCCGCTCTGCTAGCCACCTGGATATGATACTGGTGGACACAGGCGTATCCCCAGCTGTCGTAACATGTCCCTGGATAGTACACAGCGACGCATATGGAGAGTTTACAACTTGGCGCACAATAAAACGATTCTATCTGCTGGTGATCCGCTGGGGTCGACTTGACAACGAGTGCATGTTTCCTCCCGTGCCCACTGCGTCCACCACTGATTAACAGTGTAAAAATAACGTTTCAAGTGGCGTGCTATGTGCCGAAACTTTGAACCTGCCTGTCGGAGACCGGCGATCCGGCGTCTCTCAAACTCATCCAGCTGGTCAAAGGCTTGTAGAATGTGCCGTCGGGGCATGCTGCTTGTTCACTGAACTTGGCTCTGTGGCTCACATTGCTACCAAGGTCTTATTCGGTATCTTGCAGCTATGAATGATGGAGATACACGTATGGCCCATAGTGGTACATCCGCGCAAGCAAACTGCATTCAACGCAAATGGGACACATGCTGAGCTATGACGATACTGTATGGCATACTTCGTTGTACTCGCGCAATCCGTCCACTGTGATTATTTATTTGCAAATGAGTATATTGTATAAACGTGACTTGCTTAAACGTTTTTTCCAATACCTCCATGAGCGATTCTGTTGGTGTGGATTCGGTTTTTATAGTGTGATATTGTGCTGACTTGGCGAACACGTACAGTATCATATGTCATTTACAGGTGCTTGTCAAATAGAAAATGTGACATTTGAAACGGCTGGAATTAGAGGTATTATGGGGACTATAGCACATCGAGACCTAGAGCCTAAGCTGTTCGTGCTGTCATTCCGGTCGGTCGGCGGCCAAAAAGTCTCTAGGTGACCTTGACCACGGTTCCCTTTAACCTTAAATCCAAAAATTCAACAAATTTATAAAAATAAATAAAAAGATGATTAAAAATGTATTAATAGAAAATTATTAGAACAGTACTATTAAAAATTAAAAATAACTATTTTTAACACCTTACCATACCNNTTTTTTTTCCAGCGACAAGCCCAGCAGACGACTGAACCTTGCCAATTGCTATTGTCTGTTTAGTCTACAGGCCACCACCTCCACCATTCCGCCCTTCCGATATATTTAATTGCCCAATTGCCCCACAATCACTTCGAATTACACATTTTCGTTTGACCAATTAGTCGAAATCGCTCCACACCCTTCCAAAATACTTAATTTCCCAATTACCCCCACCCCCTACACCCCATCACCAATGCTCATTCCATCGTATGCAGCCATCTCGGTGGTTATTTAGTTCGTCATTTGTTTATAAATTGCTGGAGGTGGCCATCTTAGATTTCATATGTTTACATTTTAAACACCTAGGTGGTGCTAGTGTATTAATTACCTAATTACCCACCAGGCAGTGCCAATTTCTAGATATAGCCACCAGGCGAGCTGACATTCTCTCTTACCTATGCTCAACACACCATCTTTTTTTTTTCGTTCATTTGTTTATATTTTCAAAACCTAGGTGGCGGTAGTGTATTAATTACTGATTTCATCACCAAGCGAGTTGCTTATTTAGCTACCAGGCATCAGCCATATATTTTTAGGTTTTTAAGGTCTAGGTGGTGCTGTCGGTGCCCTCCATATTGGATTATATTTTCAACACATACGTTGCATTAATTTCTCGATTTCACTGCCAGGCGAGATGCCGGTACCCGCACATTCTGTCGATTAAGTAGCAAAGTGACCTGTCAGCACTCACATTTGTCTCATAGACATTTAAAAAATGTTATTTAATACCCTATTTAAAAACATTTTTTCCCATCAGCGATGTACCTACCACTATAATGTAATAAGTCATTAGTTTTTTGTATTTAAAACTTAAAAACCGATCAAAAACATTTAAATTAAGTATTTATTCTGTCACCCTCACCACACCACTTTAGTCCGAGCAATTATTCATCCTTGCTTAATCCCTTACCATCGCCGGTCTTGTTTTCAGCGTTGTTCGCCACAGGGTGCCGGTGTGGGGAAAGTACATAATGGGAACAATACCAACCCTCGGCACAGTTTCTCGTCTGATGCCAGATGTGACATCGCTCTCTCTTTCCCCTCGTCTTTTAGCATTTTGACTGGTAAGTCCAGATATTGAATTACATTAGGTCGCAGGATATTATCAAGCATGCACTTAATACGCATATATTTTCCCGCGGAATTACAAAGCTGCTCAAATTTGGGGTATAGGTTTGGGCCTTCTAGTCTCTGGAGAAATATATAACCTCATAAAATACGGTACCAGAACTTAGTATATTTTTTAAATTTATATATTTACCACTTATCTAATAGCAAAGTCGTTAACTCAGTACCCGTGACGCAATTGTAACACTTCGTTTGCATTCACCAAATGAATTTGGAGACACTAAATGTATGCATTTTCGAATAATTCATGTCGAGGGACATATAAGAGTAGTAAATGTTGCAAGGCATTTGCTAGGCGTGATAACTTGCAGAGGCATACAGAAAACCTGCGTAGCTGTAATACCTTCACCTGCCANGCAAGGCATTTGCTAGGCGTGATAACTTGCAGAGGCATACAGAAAACCTGCGTAGCTGTAATACCTTCACCTGCCAAAACCCGTAGGTTAGAGTCTCGTTCACAGCAGAGTACTAGTGTACTTCGCACAAAACAAAGGGTTCAGGATGAGCATCCACCATAGTGCCAGCAACCATCACGCCCAAGAATCGTGGCATGATCTGTGTTGGTTAATGATAATGGCTTCGTGGAGGCACAAACGGCATTCGATCACAGTCTAAAGATCTATGCCCCACAACGAGAGCAGGTATTCGAAGGATATTTGCACATGTTTAGTTCGAATGGGGGAAAACATCNAAGATCTATGCCCCACAACGAGAGCAGGTATTCGAAGGATATTTGCACATGTTTAGTTCGAATGGGGGAAAACATCTCTCTTAGATCTCCACATAAACACACAACCAATAAAATTTAATATATGGCTCGAATGCAGCTTAGCAAAACTGACCCATTGTGTGTGTTTGTGTTTGACATATGAGCAAGTTGAAAATGTAAATTTTTTTCTTATTTCTTATTTTTACAGCATCACAAGGTGTATTTGGTATCACCGGAATTAATAAAGAATATCACATTTGATTTTTATACAAAAACAACAACAAAGGTGAAGTTCAAGCCAGAAATGTGTACATAGAAATAATTGTCTAGCATTCTAAAGGGATTAAAATAACTCTATAAGATCTCATGGCTTCCGTAATCCACTGGCTGCAATAAATATGCTCTTATTTTTTCGCACTTGTGAAGTCATTCCCAATTGTCTCAACGAGCTCGACGTGTGGTAAATGAGAGCTGTATACGCGTCTCTTTGCTAGAATTCGTATTGTGGTATAAATCTGCAAGGTTGACTAACATCTCAGGAATAAAACTGGGTTTTAGATGGTATAATTAATGAAGAGTGAATACTATTGACACCTGCTGGAATAGAGGCCGCACATATACGTACGTACACATGTTGGCATGCCACGTAGCAGTGTGGTGTGTCACTGCCGTGGATCGGGGGTGTTTTACCGTGTATCAGATATATATATATAATATATATATATCTTAATGGAGCGAGCGCATAGAATGTATGAAGATACAGGAATTTGGTTTGCTGAAGGCAACAGTTTTTTTATGATTTTGTACTTGTGGTGGATGTACCTCTACGGTAACATCCTCTCAAGGTATATAATTTTTTTCCCGCAAAACGTACTAGATGTACATTATTTGCGTGTATAAAGACTTTTATATCCACACACTGGGAGCTAGAAATATCGCTGCACGTGGAATAGCCATATGGATATTTCTTTCCCACTCCCTAAATTTCCTAACTTACTGATTTTAAACTTGAGAGGAAATTTTATTTAATGATGAGCGTCTATTATTTGGCGAGGAGGAATACATGGGATCCTTCACTGTGCATATCGAATAACAGCGGGGGTAGCGAAGTAATTTTAACTCTGTTTCTAGGTTTTTCGAGCCATGCTTAGGTTATAGAAAGCTGCATAACGCATCTATACACGGCACATGATTTTTTCCTACATACAGATATTTTGCTGAAGGGGGGCAAGTATATTGTTTAGAGGTCAAGGGGCACTAGGTGGTTGATTTTTCGTTAATATTTACCCCGAAATACGCTCTTTGTATGCTTCTTTCTCGTGAAGTATATTTCCAGTATGAGGTTTTACAGTAAAATATTTATCAGGTCTTTCAATTCGAATACCTTCCTTTCGTTGAATGGGTCAGTTTTGCTAAGCTGTATTCGAGCCATATATTAAATTTTATTGGTTGTGTGTTTATGTGGAGATCTAACAGCGATGTTTTCCCCCATTCGAACTAAACATGTGCAAATATCCTTCGAATACCTGCTCTCGTTGTGGGGCATAGATCTNTTTACAGTAAAATATTTATCAGGTCTTTCAATTCGAATACCTTCCTTTCGTTGAATGGGTCAGTTTTGCTAAGCTGCATTCGAGCCATATATTAAATTTTATTGGTTGTGTGTTTATGTGGAGATCTAACAGCGATGTTTTCCCCCATTCGAACTAAACATGTGCAAATATCCTTCGAATACCTGCTCTCGTTGTGGTGGCATAGATCTTTAGACTGTGATCGAATGCAGTTTGGGCATTCACGAAACNAATGCCTTGCCACATTTACCACTCTTATATGTCCCTCGATATGAATTATTCGAAAATGCATACATTTAGTGTCTCCGAATTCATTTGGTGAATGCAAACGAAGTGTTACAATTGCGTCACGGGTACTGAGTTAACGACTTTGCTATTAGATAAGTGGTAAATATATAAATTTAAAAAATATACTAAGTTCTGGTACCGTATTTTATGAGGTTATATATTTCTCCAGAGACTAGAAGGCCCAAACCTATACCCCAAATTTGAGCAGCTTTGTAATTCCGCGGGAAAATATATGCGTATTAAGTGCATGCTTGATAATATCCTGCGACCTAATGTAATTCAATATCTGGACTTACCAGTCAAAATGCTAAAAGACGAGGGGAAAGAGAGAGCGATGTCACATCTGGCATCAGACGAGAAACTGTGCCGAGGGTTGGTATTGTTCCCATTATGTACTTTCCCCACACCGGCACCCTGTGGCGAACAACGCTGAAAACAAGACCGGCGATGGTAAGGGATTAAGCAAGGATGAATAATTGCTCGGACTAAAGTGGTGTGGTGAGGGTGACAGAATAAATACTTAATTTAAATGTTTTTGATCGGTTTTAAAGTTTTAAATACAAAAAACTAATGACTTATTACATTATGGTGGTAGGTACATCGCTGATGGGAAAAATTGTTTTTAAATAGGGTATTAAATAACATTTTTTAAATGTCTATGAAACAAATGTGAGTGCTGACAGGTCACTTTGCTACTTAATCGACAGAATGTGCGGGTACCGGCATCTCGCCTGGCAGTGAAATCGAGAAATTAATGCAACGTATGTGTGTTGAAAATAGAATCCAATATGGAGGGCGCCGACAGTACCACCTAGGCCTTAAAAACATAAAAAAAATATGGTTGATGCCTGGTAGCTAAATAAGAAACTAGCTTGGTGATGAAATCAGTAATTAATGCACTACCGCCACCTAGGTTTTGAAAATATAAACAAATGACGAACGAAAAAAAAAAGATTGCGTGTTGAGCATAGGTAAGAGAGAATGTCAGCTCGCCTGGTGGCTATATCTAGAAATTGGCACTGCCTGGTGGTAATTAGGTAATTAATACACTAGCACCACCTAGGTGTTTAAAATGTAAACATATGAAATCTAAGATGGCCACCNTGAAATCAGTAATTAATGCACTACCGCCACCTAGGTTTTGAAAATATAAACAAATGACGAACGAAAAAAAAAAGATGGCGTGTTGAGCATAGGTAAGAGAGAATGTCAGCTCGCCTGGTGGCTATATCTAGAAATTGGCACTGCCTGGTGGTAATTAGGTAATTAATACACTAGCACCACCTAGGTGTTTAAAATGTTAACATATGAAATCTAAGATGGCCACCTCCAGCAATGTATAAACAAATGACGAACTAAATAACCACCGATATGGCTGCATACGATGGAATGAGCAATGGTGATGAGGTGTAAGGGGTGGTGGTAATTGGGCAATTAAATATATTGGAAGGGTGTGAAGCGAATGCGACTAATTGGTCAAACGAAATTGAGTAATCGGAGGTGATCGTGGGGCAATTGGGCAATTAAATATATTGGAAAGAGTGGTTAAGGGGGGGGGGGGGGTTGTAATGCTAACTAAATAGCCAATTGCAATTGGCGAGGGTCAGTCGTCTGATGGGCTTGTCGCTGGGGTGGTGGGAAACCCCCGGATTGGTAGGTTTTTAAAATAATTACTTTATATATATATTTTTTTAGTTTTTAATAAATTATTATTAAATAATATTTTTATAAAAGTTTCTGATTTTTTTTGTTTTCAAGGTCAAATGTTACTTGTGTCAATTTCATAGGTCACCATGGTCAAGGCCAAATGTTAAGGTCACCTGGATCCATTATGGCCGCCAGCCGACCGGAAAGACAGCACGATCAGCTCCGGTCCCAGGTCCCGATGTGCCAAAGTCCCCATAATCCCTCTGCTGCTTAATTTGTGTTATACATTTAATATTTTAATTAATGTCTAATGGAAAATGTAACTTTTGCTACATCTGTAGTTTAAGAGAAGCTACTAATATTTTATGCAGTATTTCTAAAATTATTTTGTTTTAATCCATTCTTTACTTTAATTGTTTACATGTGGAAACCAATAACTGGATTATATTCAGAAATTAATAAGACTTTGAACATTGCCTGTGTGAACTACAAAATAGAACAAAGGAAAATCCTAAGCGAAAAAAAGAGGACAAAATATTTTATTTCAGCATAACCATGAGAGTAAAGCAAAAACTAAATATATATTTGCATATCAAAGAATACGTGTATATATATATATATATATATATATAATTAACTTAGTCGTCGAAAATAAACAAACAAATAAATTTTAAAATTAAAGAAAAAATCAAATAAAGGAAAAAATGTTAAGTCATTTAAATAACAAGCCTACAATCCTCTGCACATACACAGTCGAATCACATTATTATGACCACCCGATAAAAGTGCCATAATGTGACCCACAGGCTAGCTGTACACATTGCGCTTCCTGCTGTCAAGGGCAAAGGAAGAGATTTAACCGAGTTGCAGAAAGAGATGATAATCGGCTTTTGGGCTAAGGGAAGCAGCATTTCGGAAACAGCGACGTTTCTAAACTATTCACGTGCATCTGTGGTAAAGGTGTATGGAGAATTGACGAATGGAAACATTAGGAATAACCGTCGTGGAAACTGCGGAGCTCCACGTTCCATTAACGTCAGAAGTGAACGTCGACTACGACGGTGCGAGAAGACAAACCGACAGACTACAGTGGAATAACTCACCGTCCAAATGAACCAGAAAATATCCGGACATGTGTCTACAGCAACAGTTCAGCTATCCCTTCTGCGAATGGGGCTCTGGAGTAGACGGAGAGTGACTGTAACCGTGCGAACTAACAAAGGTGCATCGACGTAAACGACTGAAATTTGCTCGACAAATATATAGATAATAAGCGTTCTGAAACAGGGGCTTGGAGCTTCCGAGCCATATGGCATCTGCCAGTGGACCAAATGTGACCTTAGCCTTTGAACTTGACTTTAAAAACACTTAAAATTTCTAGAATTTCCCTCAAAATTTCCCTCCAAATCTGCAAATTTGCTGCAAAAGGGTTCCTTGCCCAAAATGTTATGTGTCCCTCAGTCTAAAACATCATGACCCTTTTTCAAGAATGTTCCAGTTCAAGCTCTGTCATTCGGACTGACATGCTGTATAATTTCTTCCTGCCTCTGACATCACCTACGTCGACAAGGCCATCGAGCGATCTGTGCCAGCATAGGTTTTAATATTGTATATATGTATACATAAAAATTATTATTTTCCAAAATTTTACAGGCAGGGGTATCTCTGTTCGAGAGTCATGTGTTCGTTATGTGAACTCATTCAATTACCATGTCGACAAGACACTGAAAACGACTTTACTTTTTTTATCACTATAACGAGAACTCTGAATTTTTTTATTAATATAAATTAGAAATAGTATAGGCATGAGTACTCGACAGATAATAAAATATATAGAATGTGTGAGATGACAACTCATGTCGAGAAGGATGGTTCACTCATAAAATGTATAATATCAGAAATGAGATGTTTCATATTCATAACCAATTACTAGAATCATTTACTTTATAATTGTACGCATGAACAATAGTAAGTAAATAAGTATTTTTGCAGGAGAGCAAATGATACAGCAGCAGAGTGCTATCCACGCACTCAAAGTGCACGCCTACATCCTGGGGCAAGCAATCCCCAATACCTTCGAGTATTTCGGTCGCAACAACACATTCCAATGACGCATTTACCACAGATCAGGAAGTCGGATCAAGTCCTTGCCTATACACTGAGTGATCAATAATGACTTTAAACCAAATACTCTGATTACTTTTTTCATTTAGAGTACTCAAATGAGAAATAGTATGTGACATTTATTTTCCAATCATTTGTAAAAAAAAGTTCTCTTTATACATGTACATATGAATAATTGACAGTAAACAAGTTATTTTAATTGTCTGTGTATGAATAAAAGGGTAACTATATCTTAGAAATAAAACACACAAAGTAATTCTAAAAGTCAAATTTATTTAAACAATTACTTATTAAAAATATATAATCTGGAACAATAATGCATTTAATAGTGTCTTCAGTATGGTTTTCTTCGGGTGGAAGTCCTGTATTATCCTCACCTTTACTGCACGCATGCACTAGGTCCCATGCACGAGGCCTAAAACAAAGTTCATGCACACAGTTCGCCGGAAGTTGAGATCGGGGCTACGCAACATACATTTGCAGAGGCACTATGACTGTTTATGTTTTCCTTTATACATAATTTTAAATTAATTTATTTAAAATATAAAAATTTTCAGTTTTTTAAACTTTTCTAGACTGTCTTGCAAGTGCATATTACGTAAGTGGTTCACAACGTTGTTGACATCAAAACCACAACACCTGACTAAAAGAATCAAAGCAGACAAAAGAACGCACAGAAAGACTACAGCTAAAGAAGAAGAGTTAAGTAGATATATAAGGAAAAAAAAGTAGGGGATAGCGCATTAATGAAAAATAAAACTAAGTACGATACTACCACCAGTAACTGCAGTGCATATGTGACTGACATGAATACCGTTTCACATTCACAACTCAGGATAAGTGTTGAAACCCCCCAGAAAATAGCTATAAACCCNGATAAGTGTTGAAACCCCCCAGAAAATAGCTATAAACCCCAGGTCAGTGGCGCAACATAGATGACAAATCCTTGTATTTGAGAAAGATTGTGGAAGTGACATAGTAGTAACATCAGGTAAAATTAAAACAATGCTCCATGATATATTGTCGANTTTGAGAAAGATTGTGGAAGTGACATAGTAGTAACATCAGGTAAAATTAAAACAATGCTCCATGATATATTGTCGACACACCTGACAAGGTGATACCTTGCACGGGCTACAGTGTGCCACCAGTCATCAGCAACACACCTGACAAGACGATGTCTTACACGGGCTACGGTTTGCAGCAGGAAAAATAACCTAAACGCAATAACATTCAACTATTAAAATTGAGACATTTCTATAAATTGTGAGGAAAATATAGATGCGGGTATGGAATGACCGTACGTTGTACACGAGACGACATTTTGCGAGCCCTGCCAACAGATCGTGGACTGTATATGGTATGGACAATGTTACATATTCTATGCGCATTCAAGCTGCCGAGTTCTCCCGAAGAAGTTATTGCATTTGCCAAAAATCATGACATAAAACCTTTCCATGCTCCAGACTGTGTGGTGACCCGCCCCATTCCATCTGCCAGCCAGTCGTCATCCACAACAGACATTTCATCTGGAGACCTGTCGCCAGATACGATGAGTGCACCAGTTCCAATACTATACAGGCACAGCAACAAGTTTAAGACTGTCAACGTGAGCTAACCTGTGACCACCCGCAGAAATAAACCGGCACTTCCATCCGTACCAGATTTGAACAAAGATTTAGATGAACTGTGCTATCCCAATATGAGCATCGACAAATACCTGTTGAAGTCCTATTTCACTTACAAGATACTTGCCAGTACTAAGAACGTGTGTAAAAGAGAGAAACTTTTAAAGATGATTTAATGCACTTTAACTAAAATGCAATATATATATATATATGTGTATATATATAATATCGTTTAAGTAGTGCAACAAAATGTTCTACCTTCTCTCACACAAAAAATTACTGCACTTATTCAGTCACAGGGGGAAAAATATTCAACGTAATAGGATCAAATTATACGTATATTTGGAGCAAATTTATAATTTTTTTGTCTGTGCAGACATGTAATGTTAACTTCTCTTTATATACCATTTCACTATTATCTTTCTGGATTATTTATAAGTGCATGAAGGGAAAATGCGAACTGTAACTTATAATGTAATAGACAAATATGAAATGATAACATGTTTCTTTTCGAAGAAAATCTCCGTTTTTCGTTACACAAAATTTTTATCTTGACTGTGCAGGTAAATTGTATTTACCTCTATAGTAAGCAATTACTTCCAACGCCTTTTTTTTATACCAGTGATAAAACAATATCAGTAGTGCACATATCTTGAGTGTTAAGAAATTATATATAAAGATATTCAACTATGTGGGAACTTATTTTGAAATATACAAAACTGATATTCTAGCAAATTTACTTGTAAGGATGTATGTAAAACAGGTCAAAAGAAGTAGTCATGTACAAAACCATATTTGTTAGGAGACGATTTTCACTGCGTATAAAATATGTGATTAAAATAGAAAATGATTATTTGCTCGTCCCATATTTTAAAAAGAAACCAAAATTAAATAAAACTTGAATATTCATTCTAGCAAAGTAGCATATAAAGTTGTATTTAAACATGACAAACGTGAATAATGTAAATACGCCACATAACTTATTTTTCACGTGCCTAAAATAAAATATACTTTGCTTTGATAAGCCTCATTCGCATTGATAGAACAAATTAGTAAATATATATTATTTAAATTTAATATATTATAACTAATACTATTTAATATTAACATAAATTAGGAACAGTATAGACATGACTATTCGAGATGCGAGGGAATATATAATAAGTGTGAGATAACTATATCCATTGAAGCTATAGTCATCCAATGCATGTCATAGGTACTGCTCATTACCTATACGAAAATGTTCTTGGCTATTATGCATTAAGCGTTCTTATAACTATATTTGGCTGTCATTTTCCAATCATTGAAGCAATAATCAATATAGATACCACTCGTAACCTATATTTATGTGAAAATGCAAGTTATGCCTCAAGCCTTCTTATCATTTTTGGCCGCCTTTTTTGAACCCTTTGAGTTATAGCTGTCAAAGATGTATCACAGGTACAGCTCCTGAAATCCATGAAGGTGATGTAGTCAGTTATGCCTTAAAACTTCTTATAGGCATTCTTATAAACCATTGTACACCCATTCATGATAGTCAACAAATTCGCATCAGAATTATTACTCCTGACTTCGATCAAGGTGATGTGGTCAATTAAGCCATATATTTTTCATGAAAAGTTTTTAAAGTTTACTATAGCACATGACATGTCTACAACCATGTTTATTTTGAATAAACGTACGAATAATATGTTAAGTACCCATATGATTATAAACAAATTATGTATTTTAAAAAATCTAAACATATTGTGAGATGTATATACAGTCTAGTATTTTTTTAAAAGAAATTATAATATGAAGTCAGAATTGTATTTTACTTGCATCCCTAAGTCAGTTTTCACATTTTTATAAAGAGGAATACCTAAAATGTAGCGATGAGTTTTCAAACATAAATATAGCGCATGATCCCTCCTCGGTCGCAAATATTTTCAAAATTTGTTCGAATACCATGTTATGTACAAATATGTTTTTGTAAATTTAATAGTTTATCTATTTAATTCTTACGTTTTAAAACTTAGAGACCTAAGTATACTGTGTTGCATGTCTACTGGCGCATAAGTTAAGATAATGATCAATTCTTTTTTGGAATAAATAATTACGTGCCTATAATCCTCTGCAAAACCCAGCACCATGGTTAACCAATTTTTGGTCTATAAAAGCAGTTTGTACCACTACAAATAATCCAGAACTTTTTTTTCTCGTCTAGAGAACATAGTGAAAATGATGGGACACACTTCTAGCAGTCAGAAAATTTTATCATCTATCGTGACGTATGGAAAGGTTAAATCTCCTGCAGCACTCGACAAAGATACCGAGCTTGCATACCTGCCTAAAGAATTCCTTCTCGCATATCCACGACACGAAATACAATCTGTCTGTCTACATACATCTACGTACCTATTGATTTGTCGAATGAAGAATGTGTTTGAGTGTGTAACTATTATATTTTTTTAATCTGTAAAATAAAGTTAAGGTATACACATAACTTCTATTTTATTCGTTTACTTTTATCCCTGCTTATATTAAACTATTCGGGAGAAACGATTAAGACTAATTTGAGGTACATCGAAGATGTTTTTTAATTTTAGCATCAAATATATATGTTTTCTGATGGTTGTACGCAGTGCCTTGATACGTACAAATAGCTGTAAGTTGCCTTGCTATTATCACTTAAAATATGTGTACGTACGTGCTTAGTATTACCATTGGCAATGATTTATGTGAATATTCATTCATGATTTTATTTAAAACAAATGGAGCGCATCACTTAAAAAAAAAAACCACTAAAACTTTATTACGGCTAAAAGTATACAGAGTCAGTTTATCATAAGAAAAAAAAATTGCACAGCCACGGAATATTCGTAAATGCTTTACCATTTGTTTAAATAAACGGTTATTAAGTCGCGGATCGCACCTCATCCTCGCTATAGTACGAAGTGCCGCTGACAATCATTACCTCCCGCCCCGCCACTAAGAAAGTCACCGACATAGTGCGTATATGAACATAAAATGTCGTAGAAATTAATAGTCCGTATCGAAGCGAATAAAAAAATCAGCTAAGGGGTAAATATGTGCCACATCACCTATATTATCTGTATTAATTATTGGAAGATTCTTGGAACGCAACAAAAAAAAAATACTGCTTCCCTCCTAGTTACCTGTGGTAGGATTTAATATGTATATACAGGCAGCTAAATGATATCTGTAAAAGCTCAAACGTTATTTTTTTCGGCAGGTGTCAGTTTGACAGTAGTCTGGGTGTATGCTTTCTTATCTGCTTGAAGGTGATGCAAGCCTCTGATGGTGTAAAATCGAGTGGTGAGCATGTGTCTATATGCACAGCTTATACGATTATCCTATCATTAGTTGGTAAAACACTGTTGCTGTTGTGACAAGACTTTAGTAGATAACTGAATGTGCATAAAGAGTACATATGCGAAAGGACTGCTCTCCGTACTGCTACGATATGATTGGTGTGGTACATCATTTTCACAGAGGTGACAAAAGTCATGGGCTAGCAATATGCAAATATACAGATGGCAGTTGTATCGTGTACACAATGTATAAATGGGCAGTGCATTGGTTGGTCTTTCATTTGTAGTCAAGTAATTCATGTGAAAAGGTTTCTGACGTGATTATGGCCGCACGACGGGAATTAACAGACTTTGAACGTGGAATGGTAGTTGGAGCTAGACGCATGGGACATTCCATTTCGGAAATGGTTAGGGAATTCANATGGGACATTCCATTTCGGAAATGGTTAGGGAATTCAACATTCCAAGATCCACAGTGTCAAGAGTGTGCCGAGAATACTTCATTTCAGGCATAACCTCCCATCATGGACAATGCAGTGGCCGACCGGCTGCACTTAAATGACCGAGACCAACGACGTGTGCGCAGAATGGTCAGTGTTAACAGACAAGCAACACTGCGTGAAATAACCGCAGGAATCAATGTGGGACGTACGACGGACATGTCCGTTAGGACAGTGCGGCGAACTTTGGCTGTACTGGGCTATGCCAGCAGAAGACCGGCTCGAGTGCCTTTACTAACAGCACGACATCGCCTACAGCGCCTCTCCTGGGCTCGTGGCCATATCGGTTGGACCCTAGACGACTGGAAAACCGTGGTTTGGTAAAATGAGTCCCGATTTCAGTTGGTAAGAGCTGATGGTAGGGTTAGAGTGTGGCGCAGACCCCACGAATCCATGGACCCAGGTTGTCCACAAGGAACTGTGCAAGCTGGCGGTGGCTCCATAATGGTGTGGGCTGTTTTTACATGGAATGGAAAGGGTTATGTTCAGCTACATGGAGACCACTTGCAGCCATTCATGGACTTCATGTACCCAAACAACGATGGAATTTTTATGGATGACAATGCGCCATGTCACCGGGCCACAACTTTTCGCGATTGGTTTGAAGAACATTCTGGACAATTCCAGCGAATGATTAGGCCACCAAGATCGCCCGACATGAATTCCATCGAACATTTATGGGACATAATCGAGAAGTCAGTTCGTGCACAAACACCTGCACCGGCAACATTTTCGCAATTATGAACGTTTATAGATGCAGCATGGCTCAATATATCTGCCGCGACTTCGAACGACTTGTTGAGTTCATGCCACGTCGATTTGCTGCACTTCGCTGGGCAAAAGGAGGTCCGACGCGATATTAGGAGATATCCCATGACTTTTGTCGCCTTGGTGTATTAGAAGCAATAATTTTGAATATGCAATACAAGATATGAAAATGTAGTGTTATATTGTCTTGATGGTATGGTTGAAATGTTTTTAGTAGGTATGGTGGGTGGTATGTTATTAGAATTATTGGTAGAAACACTCTGATAACACGCTCGTGTCTGTTTTTGTATGATTTTTTCATATGATATGATGATATGGTTGACGTGTAGTTGGTTGTATTTTTTTTTCTCGCAGGAATGGCTCGTTCATTTGTTCTGATAGTATGGCCAGAGGGTATTGTCAGATGAAACTATCTGTTTGTATGGTCTGTTAGTATTGTTAGTCGAAATGATTGATTGAAATATTTTGGTTCGATTGTTGATATGACTTGCCAGTATTGTTTGTTGGTTTGCTGGCGTTGCATGATAAGGGCTTTGCAAATGAGTGGTGTTATGTGTTCTGCAAGTGTTGATGGTTAGAATGTTTTCGTCTAGAACATTTGATTTGCTGGTCTGGTGGTATGACCTAATAATGAAATTTTTAAAACACAGCACAACGTCTGTATTTTAGAAATTAATATTTATAAAAGTTGAGTAGTTGACTGACTAAAACAGCAATGGTATCGAGACTGATACTACACTCAGTGAGAATTGAGCCAAAGGCAGAAAAACAGTGAAAACTGAGCTACTATTAATCAGTACCATATAAGTAATATGGTGCCTGAATTTCACTGATTTGTTGTGATTCCCACTGAATGTCAAAAATTCTACTACCATAAGTCACTTGTTCTCAGTTCGTTTGCTTGATTTGCCAGTTGGCAGTAGCTTATCAACTGACTTTCAGTGAATGTTATTTAGCCGATTGATATCACTGATTCAGGTGTAGTACATACCGACTCACAAAATGCTAGAAACACAGTCGTAGTGGACTTGTACTAACAGCACTGTCGTGTTAGATACCACATCTTTAGTCCATGCACAACATCTACCCAGTTAATGTATTACTTCTTATAAACTGTAGGACAAACTATTTAAATTTATTTATACATTATACATTTTTTAAACACAGGTTCAAACGCGATTATAACCGCAGACTACGTGCTTGGTCTATATTTATTAACGCTTGATTTATCATTTGAGAAAATCGCTGACGTTATGATGCAATGATGTTATTTAACAAATTATTATTATATACATTTAGTTATGTGGGGTTTAATAAACTTGACTATTATACTTAAATAACATGATTGCAAATGAGAGCGGCGAGATAATTTCTGCAGATTTATCAGGTAAGTAAAGGTTTACAATTTTACACAATGGTACATTATTTGATGGCGGGGAAAAGAAAACATGGGAGTCAGGGGAAAAAATCTACACTGATAGTTTATTTTGATCGTGATTAAGTTACTTTTATGCTAAAACCTTTTCACATATAAAAGTAAAATTTTAAACATACTAAAAAATTAAAATCTTTAAAATGGAATGATTGCCTAGTTCATAGTTACACTTAAATGTACTGAATATTTATTATTTTTATGTCTCCAGTGCTTCGGTATGATTGTCAGGAAGTTCTCATATCATCACTTATTTTTTGTTTAAGTTTGTTAAAAAATGTACACAATTTTGGAGGAAAGATAATGAAATGGTTAACATTCGATGTGACAGTGAATGGGTCTATTCAGAGATTTGTATATTAGAATCGAACGGAATTGACTAATGTTGGTTTCCTTACTGAATATCGAGTCTCTGTATTTGGTTACAATTTTTTTATTCAAACTGTTTTATTATTACATGGGTGAGTCATTTATAATTGTAACTTGTCAAAGCTTCCGGGTTGTCTCCCCGTTTTCGATGTTCCTAGAAAGTTGCAGCTTCATATGTTGACAAACAACTGGGGAGGTCAAGCAAACTTCATGGACGATTTTAGTATGCTTGGCCTAATAACGGTCCTCGCGAGGTATAGGATGTTCACGGTAAAGTGAGCACTTTTGAAGGCCTAGTTACTTTTTCCTTGCGGCCATATTCTATCCTTTAACCACATTCTTAAATAGATATTGTCATGGTAGTAATAAACACAGTGTGTATATTCCATCGGACTCTGAAGTTAATGTCAATAGCTGAAATAAAATATATTTATTGGCTCTTATTCCAAATGAGAGGGCTTTGAAAAAAACTCACTTTACCGCGAATGGCCTATAACAAACAGGATGTGCCGACTGTCCTATTCAAAATTAACTGTGTCGCCTCACCCGATGTTTGTTGTAGTGGAGAAAAAGGTGGGGGAGGGGGCCTTCCATGCGATTGTTTAGTATAAAAAATATATATAAAATTTCAGTATTATTTTTCTATCTTTATTTTTAAAATGTTCAGTAAACTTTCATTTTTAAAGATCATATTACATATCCAAATAAAATTATTTGTACTATCTCTATAGGCTGTTCATGGTAAACAGCACTTTTGAAAGCCCTGCTTAAGAACTACTTGCATGCACATTATGTATTTAACATTGCCATGGGCCTGATCACTTTATTCATGAATGAGTAAAGTGAAACACTGATATTATTATAAAAGTATTTTACAGATTTCCTAATTCTTACACTTATATTCATAAAAAAAGGAAACAAAATAATTTTTTTTAGTGTGCACAAATGTTTACGTAACACTTTTAATTCAACGTTAAGACATGGAACTAGTTTCCTTCCTTCGTTAACTGCTGGCGCATGTCAGTCAGTGTGACCGTTAAAATATATGCAAGGTTGATTAAAAAAGTTCTCACTTTAACGTGAATAGCCTTTAACAACATTATGGCTCTATTCGCTGACATATTCCGTATTCCGAAGTTCAGGGTTCATTACTACTGGTGGGCAATTAATACAGTACATTTGCACACCAGACCCATGTTTATATATAAGACGACAAACGCCCAGCAGGGCAAGGCAAAATCCACTCACTTCTGCGTTCGTGTAAAAGAGTCGATTCCGATGGAAATGTTAGCTCTAACAAAATGTTTCGTCAGTGTGTATATGTCGCAGGGACATGATAAAACTGGAGATTTGATCAAATCCCTAAGATAGATGATCAGTTCACGGAAGATGTTAAAATTACAACTCTGTGGGGTGATTTCCCTAAAGAAAGTAAGTGATTTCATCAAGTCCCTTAACTGTTTTAGTGAAAAGATGTCATACTTGAAGCTGGTAGCCTAATTACCAATAAAAATTGCCGGCGAGCCTTGAAATGACCATAACACCAGTAGTGAACCTTCCTGCTGGCGCTGCGGATCGGCCACGGTGCGTAATTTATGGATATGCTTTGGGCAAGTCCTGACTTCTTTATTTCATCTTTTCACTGAAACAGTTAAGGGACTTGATCAAATCACTTACTTTCTTTAGGGNTGAAGACATCACTTCTTTAAAGATAATATTACAAATTAAAAATAAAGTAATTTGTAGTAAAACTTCTCTATAGGCTGTTTATTTAAACCGTGCTTAAGATCAATTTGCATGCACATTATGTAACTTTTAGCCATATGTGAATTTAACATTGCCATGCGTTTGATAACTCTGTTCATGCATGGGTAAAGAGAAACTCTAAAATGATTAGAAAAGTATATATTTTACAAATTTCCTAATTCTTATACTTATATGCAGTAAAGACAAAACTGGAAGCGAAATAAATAATTTTAGTGTTCACAAATATTTACGTGACACTTTTAATTCAACGCTAAGGCATGGAACTACTTTCCTTATTCGTTAACTGCAAACGCATAACAGTCAGTGCACCTGTTGAAACATATGCAAAAATGTCACTGGTCAAAGAAATTTTTCAAAAGTTTGATTTCAAAAGTGCTCACTTTAGCAACATTACAACACTCTTCGCTGGTATTTTCCGTATTCTGAAGTCCAGTGTTCATTACTGCTGGTGGGCAATTAGTGCAGCACATTTGCACACCAGACCCATGTTTATCTATTAGTCAACAAACGTCCAGTGGGGTAAGGCAAAATCCACTCACTCCTGCATTCGTGTAAAAGAGTCGAATCCACTGTAAATGTTAGCTCCAGCAAATTTTTTCGTCAGTGTCTATATACCGCAATCCAAAGTCAGTTCACTCGCCATCGGTTTCTCCTTCCAAATTTCACCCAATTCGACAAGTACAGCAAGACTGTCTGCACTTGCTGGTAGCTGACTGGTCTGAGATTAACAACTGCACATCTTTCGTAATTGTAGTATGGAAGAGCTTCTCTATAGAATTCATAGTAAATATCATAACCTCTCATATGAAACGCAACAACACACACTTACGCAGGAACTAGAATTTCGGTTGTTTCACATATTAGGAACACTTGTAAAAATAAAGTATTATATTTATTATTAGACAACTTCTGAATCGTACACCAAAAGTAGCCCGACAGAGTAGCAGGGTTGGAGGAGAGTGGATGCAGACTCCAACAGCCTGGTCAACGCAAGTATGACACACACGCTATAACAACATGCACATTTTAATAGCAAGTGCGATGAACTGATAGGGCGTGGCCTTGAACAAGTGAGCGTGTTTCAAGTCCAGCAAAGTCTTAAAAGGACAGCGAGGTCATTGTCTGCGTAGGAAGAATATGGAAAAATAAAATGTTAGTATTATAGTGAATGCTCTGTAATAAATTGGAAACCTCGGTTATAAGACGTAAATCAAAATACTAATAGTATTACTATCATCTTTACACAGAGGTTAATTCGACTGCAGGGTGGTTTAATTGGAATACTTTAAAGGAGGCAAAAGTTTTCTGTATAGGCTATTACTGTCTTTTGTTTATAAAATGCTTTTTATTGCAAAATTATGCATGATGCTGTAAATAAAAGTTGAGTGTATTGGGCAAGAAAAACCAATAGCAGCAGCCATAAATTGAAATATA
>NQII01000623.1:572681-601909 GCA_002778355.1 Clitarchus hookeri | reverse complement strand
ACGTGTGTGGGTTTGTCTGGTTGTAAATACAAATTACATCTGTTTAACAGTAGTTGATTAAAAAAAATTATTACCAAGATTTCGAAATCAATTTTTATAAACCTGCACAGTGAATAATAAATATAATTTCAAAGTGAATAGTAAATATACTTGCAAAGTGAATCATAAATATACTTGCAAAATGAAGATTAAATGTAATATAAGTAAAGATTATCGCGTGTTTCGTAGAAAACAGCACATCTGCCCGTAATACTTATGAATGTGGAACTCCACGAATGAAAAATAAATGAATACGGCGAACAAATAAATTATAGTATATTGTAAAATGTATTTACAAAGTGGTTCGTCTGTACGAGGTGACATGGTTCTAGCATACCTATTTCTTATAGCAAATGCTCTCTACTAAATATAAATGCTTGTATGTGCAAAGTTTGGTGACAAAATGCAAATCAAAATATTGTAGGAGATTTGAATTTGAATACTTTATAGTATTCTACAAATTCTGTCTATATCCTCTGGATATTACTTTAACAAATATGTATGTTGCATACAATACGGATATTAAAATAAATCTAGTTGCAGTAGTTTGAACTGGGAAATGAGTATGGCAAGTATCGTTAGGTAATTTTTTGAACGAAAATTGTCTCAGCTAAAGATGCGAACTGGGGACGTTTGATAATTTATTGTAATGCGTACATTTAAGGTGTCTTGTGACCCGTCAAATATATGCAGTAATAACAATGACACAAAACTCTTATGCATTCGGATTGGATGCGTAGGTAATGGAAAGCAGGACTCGCTGAATACCAATACAGATGGGTATACAACGAATTCTAGCTGTACACGTCAGAAAAATGCTGTCACTGACTAGTAATACGCCGGAACGCCGTTTGCCAATCAGCGCCTGGTAACTTACTCGCCAAGTGGCAGCCCAGCCAGTAGGGAATCACTCGCAGCACGCGGTAGCCAATCTCGCACATGGACTGAAACATAGCTTTGCGAAGCCAATCGGCGAACGGGTTCAATCAGCAAAGGAAACACCACATTTTGTTTGTGTGTACTTTCTACTGTGCGACTATTGCTTGGTACTATTGATAAAGGTATGTGTTTTGATCGTGTTGGGAGTAAAAATAATGCTCGAGCAGTGACGACCTTATCGCTAGCTAGTAGATTCACCTACACTGGATAGAATTGTAGGGTTCTCCCGTTGCTGTTTGAGTAGTCCGCGAGTGCTGTATGACTATTTAAATTAACTATCGCTAGATTAGTATGACATTAAGCATGTGTCAATGTGAAGTGAAAAACATTTTTTCCAGTCAGATCATTTTTTTTACTCTCCTCGGTACAGAGTATTATTTCGTAAGACTTTTATGTTCGTATACACACTATTTCAGTGACTTTCGATGATGCGGAGCAGGAGGTAAGGATTGTCAGGAGCCGTTCGTACTAGAGTGAGAAAGAGGTTCGATCCGTGACTTAATAAACGTTCATTTTAACTAACAGGAAAGCATACACGAAAATTTCGTGGCTTACAATTTTTTTTTGTGATAAGCTGACTCTGTATACATTCAGCTGCAATAAAGTTTTAGTGTTATTTCTTTAAGTGATACGTTAACATTTGTTTCAAATAAAATCATGAATGAATTTTCACAAAAATCCATGTAAATGGTTATTCTAAGAATGTACGTACATATCTATTTGATTCTTATATCATTACAGCTTACAGGTATTTGTACATATCAAGGAACTACATACAACCATCAGAAAACATGTACAGTTTGAGTATAAAAGAATACCCCAACTTTGAAAGTATATAATATCAAAACCAAACAACCTACAACCTTGATTGACCAAACAAATGAACCGTCGAACCGTGAAGTTTGTTTACCATATATTCATAAATTTTCAATGTGACCATCATGAGCGGCCCGAACGACATCTACGAAATCGCATTCGAAACGTCAATGTGAAGGGGACGGTCTGATGTTTCCTTGCCGATAACGAGGTAGAATATGTCGTCATGTCTAAGCTGGCTTTTAGCAAAGGAGCGACGTTCCATACAACTGGTAAGGTGAACCGGCACAGCGTGTGGATATGGGGTCAGGAGCCTCCCTCTACATGAAACCACCGAACACGAGCGTGCTTCCCCCAAAAAGAACATGTTTTGAGCTGTATCCAAAGACACTGTTTTCGGCGCTTTCTTTTTTCACGAGGCCACTGTTACTGGAATCCCTTATTTGCACATGCTTACAGAGTGGTTGTTTTCTCAGTTAGAGAAGAGGCGGCGGGGGACTTAATTTTCCAGCAGGATGGTGCGCCACTCCATTGGCACCTAGCTGTTCGCGGATACCAGAACGAGACTTAGCCGCAATGCTGGATTGGTCGAGGAGCAGCTGGTGACCAGGCTATTCATCACTGGCGCCAAGAAGACCAGATCTTACCCCGTGCGATTTTTTTTCTATGTGGATACATAAAGCATCAAGTATTTCGTCCACCATCGCCGGCTAAAATTGACGACCCCAAAACGAGAATTACGGACGCCATAAAATCCGTAACACCGGACATGCTGACAAGAGGGTGGAACGAGTTTGATTATCGCGTAGATGTCGTTCGGGCTGATTATGGTGGTCACATTGAACATTTATGAATTTATGGTAAACAATAATCACGGTTACACAGTTCACTTGATTAATCATTCAAGGTTCTAGGTTAATTGGTTTTCATATTATAGACCTTAAAAGTTGGGCTATTATTTTATACTCAACCTGTATATTTGATGCTAAAATAAATAACATCTTCGATGTACCTCAAATTAGTCTTAATCGTTTCTCCCCAACAGTTTCATATAAGCGGGGTAAAAGTAAGGAATAAAATAGAGGTTATGTGTATACCTTAACTTTATTTTACAGATTAAAAAATTATTATAGTTACACACTCAAACACATTCTTCATTCGACAAATCAATTTTGTCCTATTGCAGATAGGTACGTAGGTGTATGTATACAGACAGATTGTATTTCGTGTCGTGCATATGCGAGAAGGAATTCTTTAGGCAGGTATGCAAGCTCGGTATCTTTGTCGAGTGCTGCAGGAGATTTAACCTTTCCATACGTCACGATAGATGATAAAATTTTCTGACCGCTAGAAGTGTGTCCCATCATTTTCACTATGTTCTCTAGACGAGAAAAAAAAGTTCTGGATTATTTGTAGTGGTACAAACTGCTTTTATAGACCAAAAATTGGTTAACCATGGTGCTGGGTTTTGCAGAGGATTATAGGCACGTAATTATTTATTCCAAAAAAGAATTGATCATTATCTTAACTTATGCGCCAGTAGACATGCAACACAGTATACTTAGGTCTCTAAGTTTTAAAACGTAAGAATTAAATAGATAAACTATTAAATTTACAAAAACATATTTGTACATAACATGGTATTCGAACAAATTTTGAAAATATTTGCGACCGAGGAGAGATCATGCGCTATATTTATGTTTGAAAACTCATCGCTACATTTTAGGTATTCCTCTTTATAAAAATGTGAAAACTGACTTAGGGATGCAAGTAAAATACAATTCTGACTTCATATTATAATTTCTTTTAAAAAAATACTAGACTGTATATACATCTCACAATATGTTTAGATTTTTTAAAATACATAATTTGTTTATAATCATATGGGTACTTAACATATTATTCGTACGTTTATTCAAAATAAACATGGTTGTAGACATGTCATGTGCTATAGTAAACTTTAAAAACTTTTCATGAAAAATATATGGCTTAATTGACCACATCACCTTGATCGAAGTCAGGAGTAATAATTCTGATGCGAATTTGTTGACTATCATGAATGGGTGTACAATGGTTTATAAGAATGCCTATAAGAAGTTTTAAGGCATAACTGACTACATCACCTTCATGGATTTCAGGAGCTGTACCTGTGATACATCTTTGACAGCTATAACTCAAAGGGTTCAAAAAAGGAGGCAAAAAATGATAAGAAGGCTTAAGGCATAACTTGCATTTTCACATAAATATAGGTTACGAGTGGTATCTATATTGATTATTGCTTCAATGAATGGAAAATGGCAGCCAAATATAGTTATAAGAACGCTTAATGCATAATAGCCAAGAACATTTTCGTATAGGTAATGAGCAGTACCTATGACATGCATTGGATGACTATAGCTTCAATGGATATAGTTATCTCACACTTATTATATATTCCCTCGCATCTCGAATAGTCATGTCTATACTGTTCCTAATTTATGTTAATATTAAATAGTATTAGTTATAATATATTAAATTTAAATAATATATATTTACTAATTTGTTCTATCAATGCGAATGAGGCTTATCAAAGCAAAGTATATTTTATTTTAGGCACGTGAAAAATAAGTTATGTGGCGTATTTACATTATTCACGTTTGTCATGTTTAAATACAACTTTATATGCTACTTTGCTAGAATGAATATTCAAGTTTTATTTAATTTTGGTTTCTTTTTAAAATATGGGACGAGCAAATAATCATTTTCTATTTTAATCACATATTTTATACGCAGTGAAAATCGTCTCCTAACAAATATGGTTTTGTACATGACTACTTCTTTTGACCTGTTTTACATACATCCTTACAAGTAAATTTGCTAGAATATCAGTTTTGTATATTTCAAAATAAGTTCCCACATAGTTGAATATCTTTATATATAATTTCTTAACACTCAAGATATGTGCACTACTGATATTGTTTTATCACTGGTATAAAAAAAAGGCGTTGGAAGTAATTGCTTACTATAGAGGTAAATACAATTTACCTGCACAGTCAAGATAAAAATTTTGTGTAACGAAAAACGGAGATTTTCTTCGAAAAGAAACATGTTATCATTTCATATTTGTCTATTACATTATAAGTTACAGTTCGCATTTTCCCTTCATGCACTTATAAATAATCCAGAAAGATAATAAATAGTGAAATGGTATATAAAGAGAAGTTAACATTACATGTCTGCACAGACAAAAAAATTATAAATTTGCTCCAAATATACGTATAATTTGATCCTATTACGTTGAATATTTTTCCCCCTGTGACTGAATAAGTGCAGTAATTTTTTGTGTGAGAGAAGGTAGAACATTTTGTTGCACTACTTAAACGATATTATATATATACACATATATATATATATATTGCATTTTAGTTAAAGTGCATTAAATCATCTTTAAAAGTTTCTCTCTTTTACACACGTTNATATTTGTCTATTACATTATAAGTTACAGTTCGCATTTTCCCTTCATGCACTTATAAATAATCCAGAAAGATAATAGTGAAATGGTATATAAAGAGAAGTTAACATTACATGTCTGCACAGACAAAAAAATTATAAATTTGCTCCAAATATACGTATAATTTGATCCTATTACGTTGAATATTTTTCCCCCTGTGACTGAATAAGTGCAGTAATTTTTTGTGTGAGAGAAGGTAGAACATTTTGTTGCACTACTTAAACGATATTATATATATACACATATATATATATATATATATATTGCATTTTAGTTAAAGTGCATTAAATCATCTTTAAAAGTTTCTCTCTTTTACACACGTTCTTAGTACTGGCAAGTATCTTGTAAGTGAAATAGGACTTCAACAGGTATTTGTCGATGCTCATATTGGGATAGCACAGTTCATCTAAATCTTTGTTCAAATCTGGTACGGATGGAAGTGCCGGTTTATTTCTGCGGGTGGTCACAGGTTAGCTCACGTTGACAGTCTTAAACTTGTTGCTGTGCCTGTATAGTATTGGAACTGGTGCACTCATCGTATCTGGTGACAGGTCTCCAGATGAAATGTCTGTTGTGGATGACGACTGGCTGGCAGATGGAATGGGGCGGGTCACCACACAGTCTGGAGCATGGAAAGGTTTTATGTCATGATTTTTGGCAAATGCAATAACTTCTTCGGGAGAACTCGGCAGCTTGAATGCGCATAGAATATGTAACATTGTCCATACCATATACAGTCCACGATCTGTTGGCAGGGCTCGCAAAATGTCGTCTCGTGTACAGCGTACGGTCATTCCATACCCGCATCTATATTTTCCTCACAATTTATAGAAATGTCTCAATTTTAATAGTTGAATGTTATTGCGTTTAGGTTATTTTTCCTGCTGCAAACTGTAGCCCGTGTAAGACATCGTCTTGTCAGGTGTGTTGCTGATGACTGGTGGCACACTGTAGCCCGTGCAAGGTATCACCTTGTCAGGTGTGTCGACAATATATCATGGAGCATTGTTTTAATTTTACCTGATGTTACTACTATGTCACTTCCACAATCTTTCTCAAATACAAGGATTTGTCATCTATGTTGCGCCACTGACCTGGGGTTTATAGCTATTTTCTGGGGGGTTTCAACACTTATCCTGAGTTGTGAATGTGAAACGGTATTCATGTCAGTCACATATGCACTGCAGTTACTGGTGGTAGTATCGTACTTGGTTTTATTTTTCATTAATGCGCTATCCCCTACTTTTTTTTCCTTATATATCTACTTAACTCTTCTTCTTTAGCTGTAGTCTTTCTGTGCGTTCTTTTGTCTGCTTTGATTCTTTTAGTCAGGTGTTGTGGTTTTGATGTCAACAACGTTGTGAACCACTTACGTAATATGCACTTGCAAGACAGTCTAGAAAAGTTTAAAAAACTGAAAATTTTTATATTTTAAATAAATTAATTTAAAATTATGTATAAAGGAAAACATAAACAGTCATAGTGCCTCTGCAAATGTATGTTGCGTAGCCCCGATCTCAACTTCCGGCGAACTGTGTGCATGAACTTTGTTTTAGGCCTCGTGCATGGGACCTAGTGCATGCGTGCAGTAAAGGTGAGGATAATACAGGACTTCCACCCGAAGAAAACCANGGCCTCGTGCATGGGACCTAGTGCATGCGTGCAGTAAAGGTGAGGATAATACAGGACTTCCACCCGAAGAAAACCACACTGAAGACACTATTAAATGCATTATTGTTCCAGATTATATATTTTTATTAAGTAATTGTTTAAATAAATTTGACTTTTAGAATTACTTTGTGTGTTTTATTTCTAAGATATAGTTACCCTTTTATTCATACACAGACAATTAAAATAACTTGTTTACTGTCAATTATTCATATGTACATGTATAAAGAGAACTTTTTTTTACAAATGATTGGAAAATAAATGTCACATACTATTTCTCATTTGAGTACTCTAAATGAAAAAAGTAATCAGAGTATTTGGTTTAAAGTCATTATTGATCACTCAGTGTATAGGCAAGGACTTGATCCGACTTCCTGATCTGTGGTAAATGCGTCATTGGAATGTGTTGTTGCGACCGAAATACTCGAAGGTATTGGGGATTGCTTGCCCCAGGATGTAGGCGTGCACTTTGAGTGCGTGGATAGCACTCTGCTGCTGTATCATTTGCTCTCCTGCAAAAATACTTATTTACTTACTATTGTTCATGCGTACAATTATAAAGTAAATGATTCTAGTAATTGGTTATGAATATGAAACATCTCATTTCTGATATTATACATTTTATGAGTGAACCATCCTTCTCGACATGAGTTGTCATCTCACACATTCTATATATTTTATTATCTGTCGAGTACTCATGCCTATACTATTTCTAATTTATATTAATAAAAAAATTCAGAGTTCTGGTTGTAGTGATAAATAAATGTAAAGTCATTTTCAGTGTCTTGTCGACATGGTCACTGAATGAGTTAAAATAACGAACACATGACTCCAATAGACATACCCCTGCCTGTAATTTAAAAAAAAAATGTATATGTGTATTTATTTTATACATCTGTGCATCATTTAAACCTATGCTGACACCTATGTCCCGATGGCTTAGTCGACTAGGGCGTAACGTTCATGTCAGAAACTTCAGAGGCAGAAAGAAATGATAGAGCTCTAACTGGGACATTTTTGAAACATTGTCATCCTTTTTTTAGACTGAGGGACTCATACAATTTGGGGGAAGGAACCTTTTTGCAGATAATGAGGGAAATTTAAAAAATTTTATGAATTTTGTCAGGGTCACATCTTGTCTACTGCCAGATGCCATATTTCTCCGAAGCCCTAAGCCCCATGCTCCAGGAATCTTATTATCTATCTACTTTGACAGTATGGTGACTGGATCGCTGCTGATTGGCGACGGTTAGCCTTCTCTGACGAGTGACTGTTTCAGTTGCATAGAACTGATGGACGTCGGCGTGTGCGGCGAGAAACGTCCGATAACCGACATCTTGCATCCATTGCTGGACTAACACAAGGGGTTGGGGGCAGTGTTATAGTATCGAAATGTTCTCGTGGTATTCTCTAGGTTCCATCATCTGTGAAAGTCACTCTTGATCGATTTGGTTACGAATCCATCTTCTGCGATTACGTCCACCTGTGCATGATTATTGAATTTCCTCGAGAGGATAAGATCTTCCAGTACGATATGGCGCCTTGCCTAACGGCTAGCAGTGTCCGCAATGGCTGGAAGAGCACGGATAAGACTTCAATGTTTTTCCCTGTCCCCCAAACAGCCCCGATATCAATCCAATTGACTATCTGTGGAACCATCTCGATTGTCGGGTTTTCCGTCGGTCTCCTCCGCGACTCATCCGTCAACAATTGTTGGACGCACTGCAGACAACATGGCTCCAGATACCCGTGGAGACCTATCAGCACCTGACTGAATCACTGCCAGCTCGTCTAGCTGCTGTCCGTTTTGCGAAGCGCGGTTACTCTGGATGCTATCAGGTGGTCATAATAATATGATTCGACTGTGTATATGCATGTAGTTATGGAGAAATATTCAGATAATTAGCAGTAGCATTACACATGCTAAATTATGTTCAAGAAGAATGTAAATTTATTTTAGATTTGATAGTAGTTGATTGACGAGATCAGGGATGCTTAAACGGTCGATCGCGATCGACCGGTCGATCGCGAGAGCTTTAAAAGACGATCGCGGAAATATGTCCAACATTCCCTCAAGAAATTAAAAATAAGCGCCTTCCGTCGGTCACTCTTATGGCGATACTGTGATACGTAATAATAAAATGTAAAGTCACGCCGAAAAGAACGCTGCGCACCGCCGGAGTTGTCGGCTCGGCTTAGTATTGTTTGCCCCCACTGTTTGTAAAGAATGGCTTTCTGGATTAAGAAAACTACTTGTGAGTTTTATTCCGTTTTGGCAAGTTTCCAAGTTTGGTAAAATCAAACAACAATTATATCCGTCTCCTGGAGCGCTAATCGTTATGAGAGTACACCTTCGCGCTAATCATTATGAATATTCTCGCTAGGTCGCGCTCTCTTCGAAAAATTGCGGCAACGATTTACAAAATGTAAACATAACCTGATCAAAGTGTACTTGGCATAGTAACACGCGAGTGTGGCCGGGGCTTAACCAAAAAAAAAAACATACATAGGTCGTAACAGCGACAGGCTTACCATCTGTCATGTTAGAGCTCAGTTCTACTCCCTTACTTTTTTTTGTCGATCGCTTCCTCCCCACTTTTTTTGCGGTCGATCACTGATGGTACAAGTCTGAGCACCCCTGGACTAGATCGTTAGATATGATGTAGGCATTTAAGAAACGTGGTGACTGTCCCTCCCAAAATATCCGAATATTTAAGTTATTATTTAATTTTGTGCGTGCATTAGTTACTTCATCACTTTTGCACATGGGAATCATGCCGGACGATCCCGCAGGTCTGCGGGTTTATTTCGGAGAGTTTCGTTTATCCCGCCCTTGCATTCCTGCGCTGTTCCTTATCCACTTTGTTTCACCCTCATCGGCTCTTAAGACCTTGTTGCTTGCAGCTTTCTTCCGCGCTTGAGGCCGAGAAGCGCAAAAGCTGCAAGGGCTATACTGGCACGCGTTACAAGTGCGCCATCGCCGCTACGCGCACGTCTCTGAACTGGCGTGCAGTGTTCTCGCCTTCTGCGTGTACATATGAGACTTTCAGCTTTGAAAATGTAATCTAAAGACATAGTCAGAAGTGTGTGTTCTTTTCGTCGTTCAGCACATTGGACGCACGTTAAAGTACTTGTTTATTGTTTGCACTGCATATTGTCAGCATGCCAATTTGGGTTCAACTCTATTTAATTGTTCTAGTTAAGATATATAATTATATACCAACTGTAATGAGAGTGTAATTTAGAAAATAAGTAACTTATTCATTGAAGACCGCTTAATGTAATTATTTCCCCCTGATTCGTTGTGGAATTTTCTGAAATGTGAATTAACTGTATTCCATATAGTATTACCAGCATACAAAATATGTTGTAAATAGGTTGAGTGAAAAGTGAGCTATTGAAGAGATTTGGAATTTGGGCGGATTTTCATCGAGGTCTTGAGAGCCGATGAGTGTGAAGCGAGATGGGTATGGAGTAGCACCGGAATGCAAAGGCGGGTAAACGAGAGATACCCGAGAAAACCCTCCGATCAGCGGAATCGTCCGGCACGATTCCCACGTGCGAAAATACGGGAGCGAACCCGCTGGGAATCGAACACCTAGGTAGGAGGCGAATATTCTTACCACTGCAGCACCGCGACCCTTGTTCGTTGGAATTCGGCTTTCTAACGTAAACTATTTATGTGGTCATTATAACGTAAAGTAATTCTGTGACCGCGATTAAAAACAATAAGCGTCTGGTTCACTCAAATCACACCTGTTTAAGGGTGGTCTACTAAAGCACTACTTGCACACCAAATTACCTCGCTGTTAAGAGCCGCCCAAACCCTCCACTCCAGGATGTAAATGAGTGGATTTAATGCTTGTAAGAGGTACTGGTGGCGTACCAAATTTGGTTGAAATTTGTTAGTGTTCTTAAGATATATTTTATCATAAATAGGATTATATCCGCAATTTTGAAGTTGAATTTCCAGGTCTTCTTAAGTCGTGTATGTTTATGGACTCTTACCTAGCACTAATGCATGCCAAATTATGCAGTTATCGTTTCAGTGGTTCCGAACGCTCTATTTAAAAAAAAGGGCTTACTAATGAAGATACAGCTTTCTGAATTTAATGCGTACATTGAGAACTATCGTACCAAATTTGGCTCAAATCGGTTGAGTGATTCCTGAAACGGCATAGCACTCTAAAAATTTAAATAGAAGCCATTTAGAAAATAGTCACCCGTCTTGGTCGGGAACTACAGAAGTCTCACGTACTTACTGTGCGCTACAAATCTATCGAGTTTGGACAAGTTCTGTGATTGGTTCAAAAGTTTTTTACGGGATACACAACCATACACGGACGTTTGTAAACACGAAGCAGAAAGTGAATCCTTAAGCTTGGCTTTCCTTTGGAAAGCAAACCAAAAAGTTACACAACGGGAAAAGAATTAATACTGTCCTGCTTTTCTGGGCAACACAAGTCGAGTGAACGCATAGAAATATAGCGTCAATATAAGGGGATGAATTCCACTGTTGTTTTATTTTGACAGCTGGATCACTCATTTATGTTGTGTATATGAAAGATAATTTTAAATAATCATTTTGTGGTGTGGTAATATTGGCCAAAAAATTTTAATTCTCTGGTTTTGTTGCTCTACCTAACCTATGCATTAAAGTCTGTAAGTTATAGGTACATGGTAAAGTCGAATTAGTTATGAATATAATTCAGTGATAAATCGCCATCAAATGTTATATAAAACAATACATATCTGATTTTTTTATTTGTTTGAGTTAATGTTACAGTGCAAATAAGTTCACTTATTGTAACATAGTAGCCTTTACGTATCAATTTACAATGGTCTTGAGATCTCTGAAGAATTCTGCTGCCCAAGAGTTAACTGTTTTGTGAACGGATTGGATGACGTTAGCTCAGCATGCGGGGTATGTTCCTTATCCTGCTAAAGTCGGCGCAATAATATTGTCTGCAGGGGAGAGTTCCGTAATTGATAAATTATCTACTTTGAAGAAGGATCTGAAAGATCATCGACGAGGTCTTTTAATAACTGTAGAAATGTACTAGGAAAATCTAATTGTACACAAAATATTATTTTTATCATCTTTCTCTTTTGCTGAAAGATACTCAATATTATAATGTCCACAGCTTCAGACTATTATGTTCTTGGTGTACGCTGGCCATGTTGTTTTCAACAAAGGATTTCGGCATCTTCGTAATCCTGCAACTCTGATTTGGGATATACGTAAAGTGGGGAGAAAAAGTGATGAGATTGACCAGAATATATTAGTTATAAGATCATACAGTACGTAAAATGATAAAAACAGAATACGGTCTAAGACCTACCAAAATTAGTAGAGGAAGAAACGAGTGCTTGAAAAATGATTTTTTTAATTGGCAAATTCGTAACTATGCTATGAAACAAATGTAAAGCGCGCTATATTTTTATTGCATTTAAGCTGCCAGTGTTGTGCTGCGTCCTTGCATTACGCGAGCGCGAAGTCATATCTGACGTCACAGTCGGGATGTTTGTCGAACAGCGGGCAGAGGAAAATCCTTGCGTGGTGTCTGTCAAGCATGCTTGGGGCGGTCCGGCTCAGAGGCGACCCAGCAACCTGTGTTCATAGTGGGAAGAGGAGGACAGTAGAAACAGCTGCCCCAGCATCGTCCCGCCTACCCTTGAGCACGTGACGTCACATCGCTCGCACAAAAACACAGCAGTGGAATGGAGAGATTTGGTCGGCTCTTAACATCGAGATCTTGAGAGACTATGATAATGAAGTGAGGTGAGTATGGCGCAACGCCGGAATAGAGGGGCGGATGAAACGAGAGATCCCCGATAAAACCCTCCTACTAGTGGCATCTACCGGCACGATTCCCACATGCGAAAATCCGGGATCGACCCCCGCCTGGAATTGAAACGGGTTCGTCTAGGTGGGAGGTAAGTAGTCTAAACACTACACCACCGCGGCCCCCAACACGTAGCTGTGGAAAGGCCGCTTTAGTGTGCTATTTGCAGGACACCTAGCCCGAGTGTTGCACTAAAACAGTGTTTTGCTAATTTAGACATAATATACAGGGTAAGTCGCTAAGGTATGCTAACCCGGCGTAAGTGGAATCTTTAGGACAAATAAATATGGAAATATGTATGGCATAGGGGCTAAAATGATTTCTGAGGGTGGTAGAGGCCCTGGAACGTTGCGATTGAAAATCTGTTATTCAATGATCAATTGGAAACTACTTATGATTAAGCAACGAAAATTGGTATTTAGACAAACGTTTACAAGGCAGGTTACCACACAAAACAGCGTCGCAAAGAGTACACCCCTTCATATTTTAGATAGGGGTTGGCACCCTCTAATTGCTTGGTACTTTTTAACCATGTAATTGAAGCAATTTGACATTACATTTTGGTAATCAGCATTAAAAAAGCAATACAAAAAGGTCGCTTTGGTAGTATCCGATAATCCCTATCGTTTCCTGAGAAATCACATGTTTAGTCGGAAAGCAGATCAGTGGTTGCCTGGGAGGTAGGCAGCCAGTACCACTGTCGTGCATAACGTGTGAACTGATATCCTGGCTATAATGTCCCTGTCTTATGGCAACATATTTATAAGATTGTGGACATCTAAGTTACTGCGCACAAATGCTTATTGCATTGGTTCCTGGTATCGTATCAAGTGGCGATCAGGTTGCCTGCCTGCTAGTATTGTAATGTTAGTGTACACAGCAAACAGTTCTTCACAACGGATGTGTTTTGGAGTTATGAGGAACTGACGGACATTCATCTCGCGTATGGTGAAATGATGTGTAATGCATCAGTTGCGCGTCGTCGATACACCCAAAAGTTTCCAGCCCTACATTTACCAGTTGCACGTTCATTCACTTCTGTTCATCGGCGTTTGGACGAATACCTGCTACTACTACTTGAGGATTAACCACAAAATCTACGAGAAGACATCTGGTGCATGCACAATTGTGCACCAGCACACTTTAGTTACAGTAAGGCAATACATGGATGGCTATACTCAGCGCGATGGATTGGCCGAGGTGAGATGGCCTTATATGAGATGCATGTCCGTGAGTTTCTCATTACTACACACTCATGGGGCTACGGTGGTTGAACGGTTGGCCTACACGACTCCCACCAAGGCGAACCGGGTTCAATCCCCAGTCGGGTCACGCCCGGATTTTCGCACGTGGGAATCGTATTGGACGATGATTCTGGTCGGTGGGTTTTCTCGGGGATCTCCCGTTTCCCCTTCCCTTTCATTCTGGCGCTGCTCTATACTCACCTCGCTTCACCATGATCGGCTCTCAATATCTCGATGTTTACAGCCGCCCAAATCTTCTTCATTCATCAGTCTACTCCATCACACACGTTGTGAAGAACTGTCTTGCTGTGTACACTACCAACGCAATGCTAGCAGGCAGGCAACCTGGTCGCCACTTGGTACAACAGGAACCAATGCATTAAGCACTTGTGCGCAGTAACTTCTCAACCGTCCACAATCTTATAAACATGTTGCCATAGGACAGAGACATTAGCCAGGATATCAGTTACCACGTATTGCACGATTGTGGTACTGGCTGCCTACTTCCCAGGCAACCATTAATCTGCTTTCCAACTAAACATGTGATTTCTCAGGAAACGGTAGGGATTATCGGATACTACCATGGCGACCATTTTAATTGCTTTTTTTAATGCTGATTTCTAACATGTAATGTCAAATTGCTTCAAGCACATGGTTACAAAGTATCAGGCGATAAGAGGGTGCCAACCCCTATCTAAAATATGAAGTTGTGTACTCTCTGCAACGCCGTTTTGTGTGATAACCTGCGTTGTAAACGTTTGCCTGCATGCCAATTTTCATTGCTAATCGCAAGTGGTTTCCAATTTATTATTGCATAACACATTTCCAATGGTAACGTTTCAGGGCCTCAAACACCCTCAGGAATCACATTAGGCTCAATGTCATATATGTATGTGTTTCCCTATTTCTTTATCCTAGGGATTCCGCTCATGCCCGATTAGCATACATTGACTCGTCCTGTATAAATATATATCTGGAAATCTTAAATATTAGCCTAGAGTTTCAAAGTTTTTTACGGTAGTTTGGCATTCTCTATTTTCTTAATGAAAATGTTTTCACAGATTACAAATCTTCATTCAAGAATACATAATTCACGATCCTTTCGTATTTGTTTCTGAGATTCTGAATTAAGTAATTAGAAAATAGATTTTCAAGTATTCGTACTTAACTTACTCATTCTGGGTCATGACTTGTATCGACTTTTCTTTCTTGTTTGGCGTAAGACATTGTTTTGACCCGGAGTTCAGAATTACCTTGTAAATTGAAATTATTCTTTGGTTTTCCTGTTCACGTGAGTAAGGAGTGGGGTGGAGAGATTTGGACGTCTCTTAACATCGAGGTCTTCAGAGCCGATGAGGGTGATTGAGGCATGGAGCAGCGCCGGAATGAAGGGACGGGGAAACGAGAGATCCCCGAGAAAACCCGCCGACCAACGGCATCGTCCGGCACTATTTCCACATGCGAAAATCCGGAGTGACCCGGTCGGGGATTGAACCCGGATCGCCTTGGTGGGAGGCGAGCAGGCTAACCGCTCAGCCACTGTAGCCCCTACGTTAGTAAGGAATTCCTTGTAAGCCCTCCTAAAAAAAGCTATCCTTAGTCTATGTGAATCTACATTACATGCATCGTTACTGTACCACGTATACTTATATCACCTCTGTATTTCGAACGCAATACCAATGCAAATGGTATACCTTGAAGCTTTTTTTGATAACTCGCTGCAATTTGAAAATAATACATTATCATGGCCCACACAAATTAAAATAAGGTTTTACTTTAGTTAGTATTAGCGTTCCCGTGTAACAACCATCTGTACGGCTTGGCTCCAAAATACGTTGCTAGACTTTCATGAGAGGTTCACCTATTAGCATGGTTTGTTCATAGTACCGTAGTAGTTCTCTACGAATACAAGGCCTACGCATTAATTTGCAGTACAGCGCTTACCAATGTCTATCACACGAAGTTCTCATTTATGTTCAGTGATAGTAATTTAGTGCTGTGTTAAGTGCATTGTGCAAAGAAAATTATTTCGAATGACCTTCATTGAAGCACTGAAGGATTTTGTAACATATTTGTAACTATCATTCCCAGTAACTCTCAAGACCTCGATGTTAAGAGCCGCCCAAATCTCTTCACTCATTACTCTTAAGCGCCCTTAACGAACAAACGGAAAATAACGTCGCTATGAAGGTTCAATGTGAGTGCGGCGGTCAATTTTTTTTCCCCAGTCCCCTATCCTTCAGGAAAAGAAAACTTCAAAGAAATTACACGTGTCCTAGATGGAGTATAAAGGAAACGTACGTTGCGAACGGGTGGTGGTGGTAATGAATATTTTAAAGGGCGTGTTCAGGACCTAGCGATGACTAGAAAGGAAGGAAGAGAGCTCGAGTAAAAAAAATCACCGCAATCATGCTATGTTATCTCCAGGAATTGTGCAATATCTAACGTTTTATATCCTGAAAGTAACACGTGTGTTTCCTATTTTTGTCTGTGTGTTGCGAGGTTTTTAGTCTGTCGTTTCAACGTTACTCGTAGCGAACAGCCTACTGCAGTAGCGTATTATTTCAAGAAACTCAATAGCTTACTGCAGACTAAAAAACATTATATATATATATATATATGGCAGAATAAGAAATCGAGCTAATAAGTTTTTTCTTTTTTGCAAAATATAGGTATAAAAATATTAATAAAAAAACTTACGCGCACACATTCATTGTTCACGTGCTGTAAAATAAATTCGTTTGTACCATATTATTCACAAAAACGTCATTTTGCAATACGAGTTTACTAAAAACTGTACTGAAGAAAAGTAGGCGTTCATCAAATATAAAATGTACCAAAAATTACGTAAATTTTTCTCATACTTGTTTACATGAGATTGTTTGCAATGAGAGGGGCATTTAAAGTAAAATTATATATATTTTATTTTTTCACTTGGTAAACTAGGAACAAGAAAAATTTTCGTATTGCCACAAGTTGTTGTGAATTAGGGGTAGTAAGAAACATGTATTTTGGTTTGTTCCAGATAGGATATTTGGAGAAGTTCAAGTGATCACTGCGTGAGGACACCAGTAAGTTAATAAAGACATGTCGTCTACGGTACTAGTCAGTTATCAGTCACTCAGCCTGTTACTTTATGAACATGAAATTTTGTTAAAATTATTAGTATTTACTCTGATAAGTAGAAATAAGACATTACTCCTATGTTCAAAGTATGATTTGTTCAAATAATTATTTGCGTGTTCCTATTTTTTAAGAGCTGTAAGAAGATGTTTGCTTAGTAAAAATGCTATTTTGTGCTTAAATTACGTTCAAATATAATTTGTTAATTCATTGTAATAAATGTACCTTATTTTCGGGCTGTGCTTTATCTATTTATTTTATCACATAACTAAACAGAATATATAAAAGTCACAAAAAGATATCAGGGTAATATCGCACACCTAAGTAATGTTTCTTAATACTCCTTTACACCCAATCCCTTCGCCAAAATTGAACGGGCTCGCCATCGAATTTTCTTTTTCGATTATTAACCCACAGAAAGATGGCCCAAAATAACTACACACTCGTTAGAGTGGTGTAACGTTTCTTGCTTTTGCGAGAGAGGATATCACAAACAACCATAGCACTTCCAAGATCTAACACATTTTATACACAATGAAAACCCATTTGGGCAGGGGTGTAATTAATCGATATCAACTTTGGTTTTTTTTAAATAGGAATGTACCCATTTTGTCCCAATGGCTTAACAGGTTATTAAGTGGCGAATCCAGTGACATGATTATTTAGAAAATCTTATGAGCCCTTTTGGGATGTAAGGGGGTGTTCAAAGGTCTATGCATTTGACTATATCTGTGGCGGGGTAGGTTGCATCATCCGCTGGGATGTCCAGCAGAGTGTTCTTAAGGTGACGCACGTGCTAATGATACAATAACACAAGTATTGAACGCATGCGAAAGGTTGATAGTTGGTGTTTTTGTTGACGTTACATACAAAACATGTGTTTAATTTAATGTTAATATCTTGATGAAAATTTATTCACCGAGCAATCGTGTCTGTTTCCAGTCCACAATAAGTCAACAAACGCTTCGAAACGTTGCAGTACATCGTATTTTGCAATGTACTGAGCACGTTTACACGTTCATTTTGTCTGCTCGGTGTGTGCAGTGAGGTACGCCTGGGAAATCTCCGCTGGACATCTCCCAGCGGATGACGCAACCTAGCCCGCCACAGTTTAGGTTAAATGCATACACCTATGAAATTCCCTTATCTCAAAAAGTACTGTTCGGATTTTCAAAATAATCACGTCACTGAACTCGTCGCTTAATAACATGCTATACTAGTGGAAGGAATTAGTATATTCTCATTTCAAAAAGCAACGTTTATATCGTTATCTCGGTGATTAATTACATCTCGGAACAGATACAGACGGTGTCGTATGAGCCCCGTAGTACGAATTCGAAATGAAATTTTCGATACCTTCAGCGGTTCAGAAGATATTTGGAGTGAACAAGCTGAATAATCCTGTATAATAGTTAGCTATAATCAAGGTAGTTAAAATGGTTTTACCACCGCTGTAGCAACACGGCAGCAAAATTGGTCAGTGTTTCACTTGTACGTGTGAGCTGAGTGCCGTTGGTGGGCGAGACTAAGTGGTTCTGTGGCAGGGGCAGATGGCAACGCTAAGGTGAGCCGGTGGGGTCAGCATGCTGGACCGGAAGAGCCACCCGCCGTGCCCACTGTCGGAAGGCGTGGACACCTCTCTCATTCCATGGCCCGGCATGAGGTTCGCCTGCGTGCGCCTGCTCGAACTCTACTGCAAAGTTTTCAACCAGGCCGAGCTCTACGAGCTTATCATTAGGTAACCAACAAAGTAAAATCTCGTCTGACGTGACACCTTCCGCCCTCCGACTTAACATGCACTAACCACCATCCAAGTAGTGTACAGTACGTGTGTTCGAATAAACCGATTCCGAGTGTTAATATACACTTGCCATTGGAATAATATACGTAATCATTGTTTGTAGAGTTTCGCTCTAATCTCTTTACTCAGACTGACTTTCGTTTCTGAACTGTTTTTTTTTTTTTTGTAGATTTTAACATCTGGAAATAGCATCTGGGCATTTAATATTATTAGAGCCTGATGTATTAGTATAATATTCCACAATTTACATCTCAGAGTTATTTATGGTTCATTATATAGTAAATAGCGGTTTTTTACTATCCTCCAGCATTTTCTTCTAGGTTTAATGGTAGAATGTATAAAATTTAAAGAAAATGCGTTAGTTAACACATGGGGAAAGAGATCGTCAAATACCAACTTTGCTGAGACCATTCATGATAAAAGTGTGTGTCCCTATACAAATAATTAAAAATCCAATGAAGTAACGATCCTAGTTACTCTAGTAGTTTTTCAGACAACATAGAAGTTTTTTACAGGGAGTCAAATATTTCTACACCTAAACATGTGTGGCGAATGTAAGTAGTAGAGATACTGATATTGCCCGTAGGTTGTTTTCAGAGTTGACTGCTAGGGGCGACAATGTTAATTTTTTTTTTTTTTTTTCCGANTTTTTTTTCCGACGTCGAGCAGGAACGCTGTTGCAGACCATATTTGTTTCTGGAGTCGACTGCGTAGAATATGGTTTTTCGAAAGCTTGACTGCCATGTTCCTTTGCAGTAAGCTGATATTTGTTTTGGTCTTTACTATAGGCGACATAGCATTTGATGTAGTGTTACATAAGATTCATCATTTTCGGCATCATTTAAGTAACTCAATTGGTTGATTTGCACAGTTTCGATTCGTCTACCCTTAGCATGGAAATGTGGAGTGATGCATTAGCTAACTGCTATATGTGTAGTAAGTAGGAAATTAATCATACAATATTTATGTTGTTGTTGTTATTTTTTTGTGTGTTAGTACAGGAAAATTTTGTTTTGTTGCCAGTCTTCATCCCCAACGGATTTCTTCCTCTGCTCCATCTCTCTCCAAGTCGCCTTTATTATATCCAGTGTATTAAGTAGTATATTTTGTTTTTGACATCTCAGTTTTAAGTTACATATTTTGTTCAGTCATTTGTTACTTGCAAGTTTTTTTTTTTTTTTTTTTTTTTTACAGTATTTATGTATAAAGTAACATCTAGTAACAGAAGTGTAGGACAAAATTATTACTAGGTAATAAATGAAATTATCTCAAATGTGAAACTATGTATTTGCATGTGTAACAATGTATTTGCACGTGTTTACTTTTCCATTAAAAATAAAGCAAATGCATCACTATCACCACATGTAAATATAATAAACAATAACAATGGTAAGCAGTAATCATGGTTAGAGCATGGCATTTGCAATCATTATTGTAATGATGTATAACATGCAAGGTAATGTATTACATTGAAAATTTTACCGGTAAAATTACGATTACACTTTGTACACTAATTCAGAAAAGCTGCTTACACACAAAAAAAATACGAGCACACTAATTGAACATGTCGAATGCACCCAGCTATGCTGGAGGTATTCCAGCAGTGGTTGTAGTACAGTTTCGTGTGGTTACACAACTCCACTGCATCCGCCCGTATTTCGTGCTCTTAGTAGAACGTCGTGCATGAACTTGATAGTTTGAGTAAAATTGTCAGCATCCAGTTGCTCCAAATAATTTTTCTTCAACATGGCCAGTGTCTGCATGATAGTTCGCAGGTTGTGTTCGATTTATGCATGAAGTAGTTCCTACATGTAAATGTTAATATGTCTGGCCATGTTTTCACTGAGATTGATAAATAATTTGGAGAAAACTCGATGCATAATATTATTCATCTCATTTTGTTGTTGCTCGAATATTCGGCAGAGATGCTTTTCTACAATCTCATCAATCATCGTCTCTTGCGAGGTGACGTCAGGTGCTGCCTGCAGGGGAATGGCGATTATGATTTCAAAGCCCGCCATGTCTGCTGCGTCGCCAGTGTTTGCTGGGCATATTGTGATTAAAACAAAGCCATGAACCATCTGTCGCATTCAGTGGGCGATGCTGACGTGCTGAACTGTGGATGCGTGGATGCTCATAGCTGTGGCATCTTAAATTAGAGAGATATTTCTGGCTATTAACGAGTGTTGTTGACAGAGATGTCCGAGGAAAGCCCGCGACGACTGCAACGATGCTGTGACCCCATGCAGGTTGCCAGTAAATTCTGTGAATGGCTGTGTTTGATCATTGAGCTCATATTTTTGAGGGAGACTCTTTTCGTCACTGTCGTTAAAAAAGAAACCTGTTTCTTTAATTGGATTTTCTCTTCACCATCTGTGCTTGCATTGGCGCAGTTGGTCTCGGTCACCTCTCATGCTTGTAGCTTTTCATTGGTGACACTATCATCTGCAGAACAAAATTAATTAGATAAATTTACACTACCAGTATTTATATGCAGGGTGTGGTAAGCACCATTGTTAGCACTCGTTCAAAACAATGTTAAATTTTCTCAGATCACCACCCTTTTTCCACTTTAGGTGACAGCTTGCAAGTCCTCTAGATGGAATGAGATCAGGTAGCAGGAGTAAACACATGTAATTAAACTACCAGAAGCAAGATAAATAATTACATATTTGGATCGCTGGATTTAAGTACTCGATGAGTAGTGAGACGTGTCGAACCTGAACTAGCGCCCTAGTTATCTTTCGCCTTCGCATTTCAAATATTCTTAACCAATTTTGGTTTATTTTGTATGCTATATTTTTGCTGCAAAACCACCTCAGAGACGAAACATTCAAGTCACGAGGATAATTAAGTTCCCATGCCACGATGCATCGTAGCCATATTTTAGATTTCTGTGGAACAGTTTGACAAATGTTCCTTCCTTCATAGACATTTTGATGTCTGCAACGTGAGTTCTTGGCTTGTCACAATCAAAATGTTTTCTTTTTTTTAAACTTTGCATCAAAGAATTGTCCTGTATGGTCACTGGCTGCGTGCCAGTTTTCCTATGCCAATTGTGTTTGGGCACAGCCTGCACAATATTCCCAGTTATTTGTGATTTCATTGAAACGAGAATTTATTTCACATGCAGTATTTCTTCAAAGTACGATGAAACCAAACGGTAGTTAAACATTCCACCATATGTCAAATATATTTTTTTCTTTTTTGCAAAAAAAATAAAAATTTTTTTTAAATTTTCTGCCTGAATGATGTACATTTTTGTGACCTTTGACACACAGCATACCTGATATTGCCTTAACCACATTAGCTTAACCACATGCTTATTTGTAATAAAAATCACTAAGGAAGTACATGTGTATCCTTTATTCACCCATGCATGTAGGATAATTCAAACATGACCACACTGGCAGAAATATCTTGCCAAACAATAATACTTAAAACCTTCAGTCATTTCTTCGCCCAAGATTGCGCAGATACTTCGAGATAGTAGCTTGGCTTATCACATATGGCTGCCCAGTAATTAATTATTTTAAACATGGACAATATTTCATCCATTTGGGAATTATTGCATGTCTGCTGCGTGTCCCATATATATATGCTGAATCATCTAAAACTTGCACCGTAAATATATCTGAAATGAAAGGTGCTATTGATGTGCTGGTTTCACAGGATTGAAGTTTAGACAAGGGCTCATAATTGCAGCCAACACACAGATATGATGTCCCTAACGAACTTTGTGATGAGATCTCCGTTAAAATCACATTTTCTGTATTTATAAAACTCTGAAAGTGCAAACTTTTGTCGTATGCATAGCTGTATAAATTCGCGTGCATTATGTTAATTCAACTGCAACACACGACAGTTATAATTGCATGATTAATATCACTTATTTAATTCAACGTTGTAACTGTACACTTGTATTGCACGCACATTTAGATACAAATTTTGAGATATGCAAGTACATTAAAGTATGTTGATTCGGCCAGTCCAACCCCAACAGCTGCACGACTGTTGTACTGTCCACCATATTTAGTTGTGTGGCAAGTCTGCCATCGTGTGTATCTTGTGTCGGCCGTCTTGCATGTCACCGTTTAGGTGAAGTCACTGCCATTTTGTTTTCATCAGTCATTTTTTTCCATACTACTGTCCATATTGTTTCATACTTCCAGACATTATATTGTATCTGCTTTTCATTTGTTTGCATCTGCTAGGAGCGCCGGTGTCTCCGAATACTCGCTCTTGCTCGACTGCTATTGTGTTTCTCTCGTCTCATAAGAGTGCTGTAGGGAGGGTTGCCAATTGTTCTGTATTGTATTGGATGTCCCATATCCTGGGGCTGTTTCATATCCTGGAGCTGAAAGAATTATCCTGTGTGGACGTAAGTAGTAGGGTTATGTTCCTCCTGGCACAGGATTAAGAGCCAGGATCCATCCACCATCTTTGTTGATGTCATAGATGGAGGTCGCACTCTTCTGCTTGGGGTGGCCATGTTATTGACAAAATGATCTGTTTTACCCCAAAATCACTTCATAAATAGTTGATTTTGCCTCAAGATATTTTTTTTCAACCAAAAATTAAAAAAATGGAAAAATGGGTAGATAGAGGCCTTAAAGCACGAGGCGAATTCGAGGCGCCTTGATTTCAAAGCGGTAATATGGATTAAAGGTTCCGAACCAGGCCCTGTAGATCAGGTAGGTCAGCAGTCATATTTGTGTACATTACTGATCCTAGCAGCCATGTTGGATGTGGATGACCTTGACCCAAGTAATGTTGAAATGGAAAAATCTAGAAAAATAGCAAAAATCTAAAACAAATCAAAAATATAGGGAAAAATTATATTACTAACCCCGACCACCATGTTAAGTGTGGGTAACCTTGACGACTTCGAAAAATCGAGAAAACATTTTAAAAATAAAATTACACTACTGACCCTGATCATCATGTTGGATGTGGGTGATCTTGACCTCAGTGACCTCGAACTCGAACAATCTAGGAAGGCAAAAAATCGAGAGAAAAGAATCTTAGGAATCGAGAAAAAATTAATTACTGATCTCAAACACCATATTTGATGTGTGTGACCTTTTAGGGTTAGATTCTTGTAAATGGCGTAGCACGGCCACTCCCTAGTATGGCGATGAGCAGGAGACTTAAGTTCTCGTCAATCTGTGTGTCAATTAATTGTTGTCAATGTAGTCGATCAACCTGTCGACCCCCCTCCACGAAATCCAATTATTGGCTTCAAGTGACACAAATCCCCTCTTCTCACCACTCAACTATCCACCTCCCTCACTATTTACGTATTATAGCTCGACACCTCTCATAATTTACTTGCCATAGCTCGCTTCCGTCACCATCCACCCTCGCCTCAAACCCACCATCCAGTCTCCACCCCTCTCATAGTCAGACCCCCAACCTCCGTCCACACCACACCCATCCCCTCTCCTCACTACAGATAGTTTGCTCCACTCCATTTGATCACTATATTTCGATTTATTTAGTCTGTTCTACCCCACCTCACCATTCAGTTGCTATACCTCGTATGATAACTCGCTAATGTTCGACTCATCCTCCCACCATCACCATGCCACCTCCCTCACACTATCAATTCAGTTAGCTCCATGCACTCACTATTGTTCGATTCCTTCCATCCCATTACTATATTTCAGAGGCAATTTCGTAGGGCCCCATCATCCCCACCAATGTTTACCTGGAATAGTTCGGCACCCATCACTGCCACTAATGTGTGCTAATGCGGAAAATATTAATATTGACATCGCATTTATCGCTTGTGATTGCTGTTGGTCATGCGACATCGCTACCTCTACAGATAAATAATGTGGCTAAAGTCGCACCACATCACAGTTCGTCGTCTGATGCGACAGATGATAGACTGTAGCCTTGTAGCTATCATTCTGGAAAGTTATATAAAGTTTGACATGTATATCACCGTATGTGTCTTATTATCGGTCGTACTCGCAATTATGCATATATTCTCGTTCCAAATAAAAAGTCTTCTCAAATGTTTTAAGTAACGGCTCAAACCAGTGAGCTGTTGGAGAGTAGAGAACAAGATAAAGTGTTAGTTTAATGGCGTGACTGCAAAAGCACACTTCTCGACTTTGTCTTTGGTGGTACCGTCGCTTTCTCCAGCTGGACTGCTTAAGTTGTCGGCAATACCATTCGCGGACCATTATGGCTAGGCCCTTGAAATTTGGATTGTACAAGGCTAGCATAAGCTGAATCAGCTAGCTATATCTGACTGTCTTGGCCCTATATAAATATAGTTGACCACTATTTCCCAGTCATTGGCGATCTTGACATCCAACCAGTCCAACCAACCATCAAACCATCAAGGCCGACTGGGCATACCAACAGACAAGACTGACTAACTGCCAAGCCCATTAGATAGATAGAACGACAAGACCGATCAGACCAAAAACCCTACCAGATTATCAGTCCAATGGTACAACAAAGCCGACCAGACCAACAAAAAAGACCGACCAACCAACCATACTGATTGTCCATACATGCCGACCATCCCATCCACCCATATCAGCCAACCATACATACCGACCATACCAGCAGGACGTACGAACCGATCATGCCAGCAGGGCGTACGAACCGACCATGCCAGCAGGACGTACGAACCGACCATGCCAGCAGGACGTACGAACCGACCATGCCAGCAGGACGTACGAACCGACCATGCCAGCAGGACGTACGAACCGACCATGCCAGCAGGACGTACGAACCGACCATGCCAGCAGGACGTACGAACCGACCATGCCAGCAGGACGTACGAACCGACCATGCCAGCAGGACGTACGAACCGACCATGCCAGCAGGACGTACGAACCGACCATGCCAGCAGGATGTACGAACCGACCATGCCAGCAGGACGTACGAACCGACCATGCCAGCAGGACGTACGAACCGACCATGCCAGCAGGACGTACGAACCGACCATGCCAGCAGGAGGTACGAACCGACCATGCGAGCAGGATGTACGAACCGACCATGCCAGCAGGGCGTACGAACTGACCATACCCACTGGCTGTACGAACCGACCATACTGGCTAACCATAGGAACCGACCATACTGGATGGCCATACGAACTTACCATATCAACCATGCGAACCGACCATACCAACCATACGAGTCACCTATTCCAATCACGAGAACCACCCATACCAGCCGAGCATACTAACCTACCATACGAAATGGACATATGGCACAATATGAACCGACCATATCAGTCGACAATACGAATCAACCATATCAGCTGTCAATACGAATCTACCATATCAGCTGACAATACTAATCAATTATATTAGTCATCCATACGAACCGACCATACCAGCTGACCATATTAGTCTACCATACGAACCGATCATACCAGACAGCCACACTATCCGACCATACCAAACTGCCACACGAACCGACCATGCCAGACGGCCACACGAACCGACCGTACCAGGCGGCCGTACGAACTTAAAAAGTAGCACGTCCAAAATGTATCCTTCTGCCACAGCTGTTCTGTCAGTGAAGAATGCAACATTTCTAAACAATAAGTCCAATACGCACTTGCATTTTCCTCGTGTTTCCTATCATGGCAAGTACTGAAAGACTGACGTTACCTAACTTCTGTCCTGTAATCAATTTAACTATGTTGGCATTCCAACCTGTTTTATTTTTGTAATGGCCAAGTATGTTTGCTGGGGCTCTGTTTATTTTATGTTGTGGAAAATTTTGGTCGTATGGAAATGACATTCAATTATATCTTTGAATGTTTTAACTTCAATAAAAGAAAAAAATGCTGTACATACGTTTCTGTTCGTATAGATGCAATAATAAACACACATTTTTACCATAGTTAACTTTACACTCGTATTTACATTACAGGCCAAATAAACAAATATTATTTTTAACTTTACAAAAGAGTTGAAAGTGCGGCTTTTATAGCACATGAGCATTTCCAATATTCTAGTAACTCTTTATAACTACATTATTTACAAAACATACTAACTTACTGTTTGTAATTCGCAACCTCTTGAACATATGTTTTTCTGTGGAAATCCTCGTACGATTAGTTTACTTAAATCCTGTTTTTCCATCAATGCTATGAAATAATTTATTTGCAGAATCGTTCAGTAAAATTAACGCTTCGTCCGTTTCCTGAGACAAACTTAAACTACTACAGGTGAGTTATATTTGTGTCGCTTGTCGCTTCGTGTTCAAAAATTGTGGAACGAGCCATTTTACGAAGTGGTAAACGCATGCCGATAATATTACGTTTCACTTAAGAAATAACACTAAAATGGTACCTACAACCAACTATGCTTAATGAAAGCAAATACGAAAATAATTAACTACCGACAAAATATTCCGACAACGCCAAAAAGGTACTCGCATAAACATGATGAAAAAGATCACATCTACAGTGGCATTTGCCAGGCAGGAAGGGTTTCACTGATAGTGTCTGCATGTTATGTCATAATCGCTTAACATGTTTTTAAAACCAATTCACTAAACGCCAAAAAAATTGCATATTGCTTTAAAAAATATAATTTGAATCATAAATGTTTTAAGTATAATTAAAGTTTTAAGTTAAAACTTTTAATTCTGGTTTCTGTTTTTTTTTTTTTCCATAGTCATCAATAATATCGCCAATGTAACATACATACCGCAGGAATTCATTGACTGATAACAATACTTTGCAAACGAAAGCATTTACTGTTTACATACTGTGTAGGTTGGTCTCATTGCCAAAATTTCCCCTACTATATGAAATTGACAATACACAGACACCCAGCCGTACAAACGAACTATAGTAGAACCTCGTTAATTCGGGTCAGTTGGGACCGGAGCCGATCCGGGATAACAAAAATCCGGGTTAACTGGAGAATGCGGGAAAAATATACAAGTACAGTAAAGTCTACTGCTTGGAAAAGTAACTCCTAGGGGTTTTTAAGTATCCTATTATTAATTGTTTTGTTTCTCTAAATCGGTCCGGGGTTTTACTGTATATGAACCAACATTACAAGCCAAGGATGCCAGCTGACCACACGAATTGGCCATACCAACCAACCATACAAATTGACTATAGTCTATCCGCAGTTTCTACAAAATTTTTGAATAAATTCTTTGAAAAATCACCCCACCCCATGCATGATGTGTGTGGTTGTTTCCTAAACATGTCATGTATCACAAGTGTTTTATAGTTCTGTTAACATAAAAGTATCATACTTTCGGTTAAATCGAAATTTTACTTGTATTTTATCCATTAATTATAATATTTCATTTATCATTGATATGATTATAGACAGGGAGAAAATAGGTTAGTATGTTGGTAATGTCTTAGTAATAAATAGTTCTAATGCAAAATATTATTAAACCGAGTGTGCATCGTTTCTTTAGTGTAATTTTCTTGACATAGTTGAGTTTTGTTTGCATGACAGTATAACTTTAGCTGGAAATAACCATGGCTGTACTGTATATGAGCCAACAATACCAGCTGACCACACAAACAGGCCATACCAAACAACAATTCCAGCCGATCAGTTTAACGATCAAGATCAGCCAACCATACCAACCGATCATGCAGACAAGCTGATTAGCTGTACAGACTGTCCATTATTAGCAATTCTCCACCCAAAATTGGCTCCTGTGGAGATAAACTCCTGCCAAATTGACTAGAACAATGGATGAGACCAACCGATCATAGCAACCATCCATACTAACAGATGATGACGAACAATCTCGAAACAAGTCACCTAATAGGAATGTCATTGCTAACCTCTTCACACAGAACTTCGCAAAACATCTCATCCACTACGATCATGCAGCGAATCGAGTAGTGATCGGGAAATGATGCAAAGCTCGTCGAAAGCCATGTCACAAACTAAGACACGAGCTACGAAAAGTGTCTCAAAGCATGTCTCGAGCCACATCATGAAGCGATGTTCAAGCTATGCATGACGAGGGTGAGTTGGCAGATGAGTGAATAACTTATATAAAACCTCTGCTTCGTATCTGTATGGTTAGTCTTGCCCAGCCTGACTTGTTTGTCTGTTTACCTGGTTAGGGAATGAGTGTATGGTATGGATGGTTCTTATGGTTGCCTGATGTAGTCGGTTTGTATGGCTGGCTGGTATGGTCGGTTCGCATGGCTGGAGGTGGTCGTTTATGGTTGGCAAGCTCGTTTGTCAGCTGGTGTAATCGTTTATAGTCGACTGGTGTGACCGGTTGATAAATCTGCC
>NQII01000623.1:546822-572584 GCA_002778355.1 Clitarchus hookeri | reverse complement strand
CCAATTATAGCTCGCTTCAGTCACTGTCTACCCTCGCCACAATTCTACCACCAGACTCTCCACCCCATCACTGTCAGACCCCAAACACCCCCTGCTCTACGCTCACCACAGCTAGTTTCCTTTACTTCAGTTGCTCACCATAGTTTAACTGATCAGTCTGTTCTGCTACATCATCACCAACCAGTTGCCATACTTCGTCTGTGTAACTGTTTTCTGTTAGTCAGATGCCCTTACTAAATACTATATGTGGATCGAGTGTGGTGAAATTCGGATGACGGGTTTAATGTTTATTAGGTGGGACATACTCGTACATTCCAGACAGACATTCGGGTAATTGCATAAGCCGATCTTTCCTTCGGAAAGTAGACTAAGGAGTCTTTCCTGGGGGACAGTGAAGAGGGACAGGATGCAAGGGCAGCTCCTCTCTCCAGGTGTGTAAAATCTGAAGCGATTTCACTCAAGGGGTAATTGGCCATAATCCCTTATCGATTATGAAGTTTTTTTGGAATATAGACAATGTTGAATAATGTGATACCACTGCCATGATTATGATGCTGCAGATAATTCATATGGTAGACTGGTGTGGCTGGTTCATATGTTCGGCTGGTGTGTTCAGTTTATATAGGTGGCTGGTGAGGTAGGTTCGTATGGTCACCTGTTAAGTTAGGCAGATGCGCCTGGTATGGTGGCTTGATATAACCAGTTCGAATGGCCTGCTCATATGGTTGGCTGATATGATTGGTTTGTACGGTCTGTTGTTATGGTTGGTTTGTATGGCCTGACGGTAGGGTAGTTCTTATGGTCGACTGGTTAAATGGTTCATGTGAGTGTCAGTTATGGCTGGTTCATATAGGTGGATGGCATAGCATCTTACAACAGTCCTATTACCCGCTTAAGTTCGACATAGTGTTTGGTTTCATAAATGTAATATTTTCCTCGTTTTACAACTCTATTTATATTTTACGATTTTCTCGACTTTTAGTTCAAGATCACAGGGGTCTAGATCAATACCACCCACATCCAACATGGCTGTTGGGGTCAGTAACGTATTTCTTTTCTCGATTTTTACGAGTTTTTAATAGATTTTTACTATTTTTGTCTGTTTTACTAGTTTGAGATCGCCAGCATCAAGGACGTCTAAATCGAACATGAGTGTCGTAGTCAGTAATGTATTTTTTCCTCGATTTTGTTCAAATTTTTCTCGATTTTTGAAGTTAGTCACCCACAGAGTATGGTGGCTGGGGACCATAAATATAATTTTTACCTCTTTTTTTTTTTTGTTATTTTTTAATAGTTTTCGATTTTATGGTTACTGAGGTCAAGGTAAAAAATGTCATCCACATCCAACATGGCTGCCAAGATCAGTAACATAAACAAAACATGAACACTGACCCACCTGATCCGCCGGGCTTTTAGTTCGCATTGCCACTTTGAGAGCTATACGACTTACATCGAGGGGCCTGGAATCCGCTTTTGCAGCTTTGAGGACTTTTTGGCTCCCGCACCGAGGAATCTGGAATCCGCTTTCATCATTATGTTAACATTGAATTCAGAAAACCATAATGTTATTGGTTCGCCATTTTGAAAGATAGTGCAACACGGAAAAATAAATATTTTACTTTATATTTCACTGACTACTCGTACGATTCCTGCCAAGTTTTGCATATGAGTAATACAATTGTAGGGTATTTTAATGTATGCAATGAAAATGATTAAAGCTCTTATTTTCAATATGGTGGCCATATAAATATTTTAGGTTCAGTTGGTATAACTACCATATAATGTGGCCAATTTCACCCAAACTTGTTATTCTGAAACTATATATTACAAACATTACAGGTATAAAAACATAGCCACTTGGTCTGCCATTTTGTAAGTGAGACACATGGCAATTTTTTTTTGTCATATCTCGGGGAAACAATCAGACGATTCCTACCAAATTTGACTGTCAAGTAATACTATGGTAGGTCATGTAAACTGACTTGTTATAATGGGTTAGGGTATTATTTTAAAAATGTCTGCTATATAAATATTTTTCATAGCATTCTATATGTACGAAACCAAGTATCCAATTACAACTCAACTATGTATGCTGCATTATCTTTTACAACAATCAAATATGTCTACACATAGCCTATTTTGTTAGTCATTTTTTTATGATAATGCCACATGAATAAAAAAGGTTTTATCATATCGGGAAACAATCTACCAATTCCTACCAAATTTGGCAAACAAGAGTACTATAGTGGGCCATGCAATCGGACATGTTTTGAGTAGGTCGGGTACTTATTCTCGAAATTGGCGGTTATATAAAATTCAGGCTTCAAGTTATAATTTTGTATTCCATCTAGATTTATATGATTTAAGGAGGTGCGGTACATATGTTTTTCAAAATAACATTCATGTAAATATTATAGGTTATCATGCCATATGTCCCAAACAATTCCAACCGATGTAAATTTGGAGCAGTACCTATGACAAACACATAATGTGCTAATACATAACCTTTTTGTTCTCCATTAATTCTCCACATGAGAAAATTGAGTTTTTATGTGTATGTGTGGGACAAATAAACCGATGTCCACCGAACTTTGCGCCCAAATAGTGCTGCAGTAGGCCATACACTTACATGTTTAAAGTGTCTGGCATTATTTACAAAATGGTTGCCATATGAATAATTTTGTTATGTGTGTCATATATATGAAACAATTCACCAATTCCCAAGAAGTTGAACTTAACTAAGCCATTGCACTTGAAATTAAATTTGCCAACAACCTTTTTTGGAGGTGAGTAGCAAGGATGAGAGACAGGACAGCAGCTAGTGTCAAATACATTAAAGAGTATTGCATCATTCACCATTCATGCAAACACATTAGATATTTTATTTATAGATGAATGTGTGTGTCCATATAAGCGAGGTGAAGATTGCCATTACCATACTTTTGCTTCATAATAGTAGTAAAACACTTGCATCATTGCCTTCGATATGTCCAGGACAGTAAAACCAGATAGATAGGCGTATCGAACTGAATGGTTTTATTGTCAGTTTTCATTACCAGCTGTAGAATCCACAATAAATTGTTTGGGTCTTGAATGAAGGTATTGCAGTCAGTTTCTTAATGATTTACCCTTTGCTCTTACTCTACATAAACTTCCCGAAGGTGGGGCACATTTAATTTTTCAGTTTCAGCCCATAATCTGTATGTATCTTGCTATACAGCACGATAGTAAACAATGTATTGAGTTTGATTTCTACCATAGAGTTTTTTTTTGTGTTTGGAGACAAGAGAACTTTCATTAACTGGCAAGAATGGTAGATCTGTGTGTTCATGTAAATTTCCGTGATATTCAATATCCACTTCTAAAACAATTCATATTGGTATCATCAGCAACATTCATTACATCTATATCAGTATAGCACCACTGGGAATTTTATTTTTGCAGTGGAACGACATTTACCACCCATAAAGGATGTTGGCATCAACATACCGCAGATATGTGGATCTGAGGAATTTTTGTTTCAAGCAGGTTCTTGTTAACCCTACGACGATGTTTCGCTCAATAAGCCACGCCCTGGAATGCTGTCTAGAAAAAATTTACTTGTTATAAGCCATCAGGAGATCTAGTTCCACCTTTGTCATTCGGAGCATGGTATGTAGATTAACATAACTCTGAAATTTTCCAAAAATGTCACTCAGGATGAACACATGGACTTGAGATAAATGTCTCCAATAGTTTTGCATTTGAACTTGTCCCAGACCACCTTCGCATGAGAACAATAATCATCCGAGATGTCAGTCTGTTAAAAAGTTACATGTGTGAACACCCTTTTGAGTAACGAGTTTAAGCTCTGTAGGAGAAAACATTTTGCATTTGTAAAAATTTTGGAGGGCAAGTTTGGGACAGGCAAGCAGGACTTAATGCCATAAAACGAACAGTGTCAACTAACATCATATTGAATCTGTCACCCAGATATGTTTCTAGAAAGTTATTTTTTTCTTCGTGGTAGAGAATAATGATACCCTTTCTGTTATATAAAAGTTATTATATTATGGAATGCACATAAGAAAAGTGTGAAAGAAGACTGGCAGTTTCTTTGGTTGTCATTGAAACATGTTACACTTGTGGCAAGCTGCACAAATATATTCGCCCGTAAAATGATTATGTTATTTTTCTGTGCAGTTGTTTGTGCAAAGGCAGTTCTTCTTGGCATAATGTTCCCTTTAGACAATTGGGTGTGTAAGCAGGCTCGAAGTGGGATATACAGGAATTATGTAGTTAACGCAAATGTAAATACAGTAGTTGTACGCTTCATACTGGATATCTTGCCCATTTTGCGGGGTTGTGTTGTCATCTCGCCAAGTTCTGTTCTGTGATTCATTTAATAGTTTTAAATTTACAATATCAATATAATAGTTGCTAAGACTTAACATTCTTACCTCTGGTATTTTCTTTTTAATGGCCAAATAACTGTTATGAAAACAAAAACTTTACGTGCCAAGTGTGAGCATATTGGAAAATATATAAAAATAGGTAATAATTAAAGTTATTCAAAAATCCTTGCGAAAGATTTGCTGTAATTAAAATTTAGCTGACTGGTTAATCTTGAAACACTTAACGGAATCATAAGTGCGAACACCGCCACACACAGCACAATATCATAAGATGAGCAATGGTAAATTGCATTGATCAGCGTGATTCTAGCATGTGCTCATAGAGCCAAATGCACGGTAACTCACTTTCATGTTGTAACACTGAGCTAGCTGCCTTTTTGCTAATAGCACTGTAAAAAGTTGATTAGATTATGTCAGAACACTAACATGTAAAAAAAAAAAATTTCATTTGTATACACTTTATCGAACTGGTTTTTAATACAAACAGAATATTTTCAAGATAATTGAAACTTATTTTTACAAAAATCACGGAGGTGTTGAAAACGGGTTTGCCGTGTGGTTTTGACATTTCTTTTGGTGATGGGTTAGTCAGAGTTGGATACAGGTTTGCTGCCGTACATGCGAACCCAATAACAGGGTTCAAAAGTCGTCTTGTCAACCACGAAGGTACTTGAGCTGTTGCTTGTCGACATAAAATAAACTCATTTCCGCCCAAGTACCAACAATGCAGTCCATATAAAAATTTGAGGTTATCTTTTCCAATAAACAAAGTGTTAGGGAAGAGATTTCTCAAATTGATTTTTGACACGCTATTTTCTCTGCTTCGCCGACAAAGTTACATGCGTACAGATACAGTTTGGCCACAAAATAACTTTACCTATTAAAGAATTAATAAAAATTAAATTGTACAACTTATACTCATCAAACATTGTCCAGTAAACATATCATCTTTGAGAATTTTTTTTTTTTTTTTTTTACAGAGAATCGATATGTGCTTGATGTACACATCATATACCAAGACAATGTTCGTACTCTTTCCAAACATTGTGCAGCGTGTCGATTGTGTTGGACTCTACAGTGGCTGTGGTTCACTTCCTTTGCTGTTGCAATTATTGTAAAAGGTGGGTCAAACACCTTCACAAGGAGCATTCACATGGAGTTAAGTCTGGTTCTGTCAATAGCTATCTGCACCATACTGCATTATTGGCACCTGCACGACCGAGCCACGTGTGGTTTTACTTCTCACCCAGAAATCTGAAGTGCTCACAACAGGTGGTGTGCCATATATGGCATACTGGTTGATTTTTGATGGATATGAAACTGATGGCTAAAATCAGGGAAACTACTAATGGTTCACAAATGGCACACCAGCTGTATTGCAGCAATGGCAACACTCAAATGATACATATTTTAGCCACTGATGGCGTGCATAGAACATTGCTGCTGCACACATGCCTAGCTTCTTTATGTCAACTGATGGCTCTGAAGTGGTTCATCGATGGCTCATTGATAGTGAAAGCATGGGTCATTGGTATTCTTCACTTGTGGGCCAAATATGCACCCAGTATGGCTAATAAGTGTTCTCACTTATGATTCAGCAATGGTGCCAGGTGCATTTCAGCTGTTGGCCAACTGTTTGTCAGCTTGGCATGCGGCAGTATATCACAACCACGCCATTTGCGTTTTGCTACTTTGAAATGCACTTGGTGTTCACATACAGCCATGTAAAAAATAAGTGGTGCTTTATGTTGTTAGAAAATGAAGTCGTTGGAATCTTTTTGCAATTGAGACAAGCCACAAGGAAAGCATGTATAGGTCACAGATTATTGTGATAGATTTCTCGATGAAAGACGAATGTCTCATGCTCGATGGTGACATGATGATTTTATGTTCCTTAAACACGACAATTATGCAGATTCACTTTTTATAATTTTTGTGAAAAATTGCTTTGTCACTTAAGTTTAACCTCTCGCAGGTTGCTGTAATCGTCAAATTCTTGCCAAAATCTCGGAGCAGAATTCGTACTGTGCTGCATAATCTATTGGAGTGAGCACTTGGACCAACTGAGAATGGTACAGTTTCATGCTCAAAACATTTCCTAGGGTTTTTGATACGGTTTTTTCTGGCATCTGAAGCTCACATCTTGCTCGGTGCATTAATTTCTGTAGACTACACAAGAATGCTGCTCAAACACGATCACATCTTATTCGGGCATAGGGCAACAACCACGACTCTTGTTTTTTTGCAAATGCAGCCTTTCTCTTTAAAAGTTTTGTATCCGGCATAAATGCATGTTCGACTGGGTGGCTTCTGGTGAAAATTGTTTGCTAAACATACATTGCACAGCAATTACAGATTCTGTTTTTGCTAACTGAAGGACATGCCAACTCTTCTGTTGTGCTGTAGTTGCCATTTTACACACTACCACCTCCTAGTGGTGATAGCCTGCAACGGAAGCATTCGGCCCATACGTAAAAAAACTATCAAGAAATGATATATTAAATGGAAATGTTTCAACTAAATAAGGTGTGCCATTTAGATTTTAAGAATTTTTGAAAATGTAAAGTTATTTTGTGCTCATCCTATGTGGTGTCAACAGATTTTCTTTAACATTATGTTTGGCAGTCCATTTTTAGCCATTCGTTATTAGTAATTGTAGGTAGTGTAATAATACGAAAAGTTAATGAATTTTTCATTCGCATTCAGTAAGTAAAATATAGTGTTCTCACATGGCTGTTAAATTTTAAGGTGTCGCGTGACGAGAGTAATGTGAAACTGAAAACCAAAAATTTTCAGAAAGTTGTTACTAAATTTACACAATCACACAATTGTACATCAATGGACGTTTGTTTAAGAACCACATATTTTGATTCCATTTATAGAATTTGCTCTGTTGTGTAAATCATTATTACTCTTATTTATGTTGAATTCCAATTGCTCCCAAATTTAACATTGAAAACAAATATAGTTTCCGATCAATTGAGAGATCACAGCATTCCTAGTAATAGTTCGGAAACAAAATCTTCATCAGCACCCCTAACAGCCTATATCAGTAACAACTAACAGCTTAGTATGGCAACTTACCATACAGAAACAAGATAGCAGCCAGCATATGATCAGATGAAAAAAATAGGACTGCATACAACAGAGAAAGCAAGATGCTATGCGAAGTTAAAGGTCATGCAAAATGGTGCCGATGACATCAGCCAAGATGGAGGAGTTCAACAATACAGATGGTTCTGGCTCCAAAGCCTCTAGCATGTTCTCAGATCTGGGTAATTACTTTTGTTCCTGAATGTCATTCCCTGCTTCCGGTCAGCTATACTCAACATCGTGGTATCCATTTGCATGAAAGGTAATGAAATTGTGTCTCGGGATATATTTATCTTGGCCAGTTTATGCCATTGGTCCTATGACACATTGCTACTTTATCCTCCAACATTGTAGGTATAATCATAATTTAATGATATGTTACATCATTCACATTAAAGTTTTTATGTACTTATTTTAATTATTGTTTGCCTCGTTATGCTTGCAGGGTACAAAATAGATGGCTAAATACACTGTTCAAAACAATTAGAGGGACAAGGTTTGGATCTCACATATTGTTGCACTAGTTGTGTACAAAGTGATGTATTAGGTGTCGGTAGACCATTCAAACCTTTACCTAACAGTAGTAAACATACTGTTTGTGTCTCAATGTACACATGGATGCTGCAAATGGACATTAAACACTATGTCCTTAACCAAAGTGGAATCATAGTCACATTCATGTGACATTTTCCCATAAGATCATCATTCATTGTCTGGGATAGCTACCATGTACCCGTATAACAGCCTCAGACCTTCGATGCACACGTCTGAGCAGTCGAGGCACCTCCACTTGCAGGATTTTCACCCATTCGTCAACGAGAGCATCAGCATATTTTTTAATTATCTGAGTGGCTTTAGAACGATATCAGTCGTTGATATAACTTGTCGCATAAGTATGAAATGGTACTAATCTGGAATATCTGGGGGCGGTGGCTGTATGCACTTTACTTCCTGGTATTAACTTCCTTGCAGCACAAACTGGGGCCTCATCCCCGCTGCAATGGCCATAACATGATCGAATACAATTTCATCTGTGAACCTGGCAGGGGTAAGTCCGCATCGGATCTCCACATGGTCCATTCGACTGTCGGTAGTGATGCTATCTCACACCATGACAGTCTCAGCGCCAAACATGTCTCGTTCCTGGACTGCTGTGTCTATACACTGCTCTCCTCGGCAACGATACACGCATAGACGTCCAGCACACTACGTTAAGCGAAAGCGCGATTCATCTGTGAACAGAATGTTGCGCCATTGTCGGCGTCGCCAGTTCTGATGTGCCTGTGAAAATCTCAGTCTATCTGTCTTGTCACGAGGCGCCAATCGCATGCCTGTATGAGAACTGTGTGAACTTAAGCCTGCTTCTCTAAGTCTGTTGTGAACCGTATGGTCACTGGCATTTGCACCAGTTGCTGCCGTCAGATCATTTTGGTTGTCCCAAGGAGTAGCACTGCGCCGCCGGAAGTGCGAAGTTTACCACACATGTGTCGTCTCTGGCCTACGGTTTCCTCGTTCTACTCTGGCCTGGTCTACTCGTGTACATTCCTGTTCTGAATCTATTCCACGCCTTATCAACAACATATTTCGCCACATTTAGTTATGTAGCTACTGCAGGAACAGTCCATCCTTCCTGCAACAGTGTGATCGCACGAACAGTTTCCGCTTCCATTGCAGAGGTACTACATTTGTACTGACTGAATGTATACAAGCTCTACAAACATGAGCTTGCCACTTACAGACACTAGATATCGGTGTAAGACTGCGTGCCTCATTGATCCGCCACTTTAGTATTCTACATAACACAATATATTTTACAATATCGTAGAAGGAATATGTCGCTACGACAGTTAATTTCATACTGTAAAGTTGGGTGAAATTGATTAGCAGAGGAGAGATTGATTACATGAAAATGTTCTATAAATATTAATATCAGATATGGTACCTGACCGAAGCATGTACACAGAACTGCCATGTTATCAATCCCACCCTTGCTGTTCATTTTCACCCCTTACATATCTTGCCCTAACATGTGTTCACATGATCAATATCACCCCTGCTGATCAATTTTACCCCTCTTTACGGTCTGTGTGTCTTTGGACAGCATGTCTGAACAAGACCAAACAGCAGTCATAGAGTAAACATTGCCTGGTTAAATGCTACAGTTGACCAAAAAACATGCCCCTCTAATTTTTTGGAGCAACGTATATATGCTACTTTAAGATTTCAATGTGGAACATTGTGAATCAAGAATACAGCCGTAGTAACATCGCTCATTCTCTTTGATGTGTCGAATATCATAAATGCCACACTTGAAGCAGTTGTACTGACTGCGCTATGAGGTTACAATTTTTTGTTAGTGTGTCTACTAGCCTTTGCATAAAGTGAAAATAATCTCTTGTTATCATCGGTTGGCTACTAAGAGATAACAGTCGAGCCCGTAATTTCAGAGCAGGCAGAATTATACTGTGATGAACTTAATCGTTTTCTAATTCTGGATTACTGTAAAAAACCATGAAAGAATGTACGTTTTTGCAATATGCAACGAAAAATTTTGAAATTTTAAATTGCATAACCTGCATCGCTGTTATGAACTCATTGTTGAGCTATGGCTGTTCACAAGCCAACAAGACTAGAAAGGCAGGCAGAATAAAACAAAGGCCACAATGCTTCGGCTAAAATCGAGTGATAGGTAGAATATGACAGAGATCATAATACATGTTTGTTCCTGTGGATCATTACCAATTGAAAGAGAGACTTTTTGGAAATCCTGTCAACGAGAATCTCGAGGAACATTATCGCATAAATTTCTGATGGATTATTCTTTGCTCGGACACATTATTTTCCAGTGTTTTTTTTTTTCACTGCACGTAATACTAAAATTATTAAGTGTGGGTTGTAACCGCACTTACTAAATTATTGCTTTTATTGATTATAAAAATTGCTTTTTTCAGGTAGGGTTTCACGCACTATGGTGTATATCGAGGTTGTGCAGGTAAAAATTATTGGACAGAGTTTTGTCGCTAAAAATTCCACTTTCGATTTGTATTCGCGTGTTGTAGATGTACGACGCGAATAACCGTACACCTGCAGGGCATCCTGTAAAATGTATGCTAATTTCTATGCTAGCGTTTTCAATTGTTATAGCAAGTGTGTGTGTTTGTGTGTGTGTGCGTGTGTGTGTGTGTGTGTGTGTCGAAAAAAATATATATACATGCCCTATTCGAAACTGTTGCGGAGAAACAGCTGGGTCATTGTTGCACTGCGACAAATAAAAGCAGCGCGCCAGTATTTGGAGAAGTGTGTATCATAGAGAGAGATAATTGGTTTCCAAAATTACCACCCACTGTGGCAGGACACAAAAGTGCAGCCCGTGTCTGTACAGCATGTGTAGCTCACTTCGCTCATTTGGTCATCATGATAAGCACTACAGCATCCCGAATACAAATAAGGTTGTGACCTTCCCATGCCTTCAACCATTCCTGTACAAAATAATTAATGTACGTCAGGTGTGTCAATCTGGTGGTTAAGCTGTTTTAGTAGTAACATTCCAGATTTGTTAATTCTAATAAATTATTGTGCCTCGATGGCTCACATTTTGTTCAGATTTGGCTTATATACATGCCCATAAAATAGGACCAGTCGTTTTTTTCTGTTTTAATAAAGAAAATGGTTGAGTGAGAAATTTTCGAGGAATCCAATATCAAGGAAAATTATTTTCTTGATGACCAGCAACAGTAAACTGTAGTTGCTCTAGGTAGGTAGGTAGGTAGGCAGGCAGGCCTTAACGTCTCGTCAACAGCGAGGTCATTAGAGACAGTGCAAATTGCTCAGAGAAGCAGGAATCGGCAATGACCTGTAGTAAGGAACCATCCCAAAATTCGCCTGGATTGGTCTCGGGAAACCATGGAAAACAGAAATCAGGATGGCCGGACCGTGATTCGAACTCAGGTCCTACCGAATGTGAGTCCACTGCGCCACCTCGCTCTGTGTAGCTGTCATTCCCTCAACTTGCAAGCTATCACGTACAGGTGCAACACATTTTAATATCGACACACTGTTTGTTCTGGCCTATTTGAGAAACGAAAAAAGTTTCCAAAAGTCTCAGTGATTTCTGTTCAATTTTCAAGAGAATACCAAACAGTGTTAGCTTCGTCTTGGTCCCAAACTTTGTATAATCTGAAGAAAATTAGTAGTGTCTGCTAGCAGTGCTGCTAATGATAGTGACAACATTTCCAGTAGTGACTATTAACCAGTTGTACCCTATCTTATCCTCTGGAAAAGTGGATGAAGTTTGTAAACTAATTGAGTGTTACCCAGATTAAGTTACCAGAAGGAAGAAATAAGTATGCATATAAGAAATAATTCTGATCTTGTAGCAACTTATTTCACAGAAGTAGCAAATAAAGTCTGTAGCGTAAATTTGGACTGGCATTGTGACCTGCGAGTACATTATCAAATAATATGTACCATCATAACTGTCAAAATTTAGTGAACTTACATAAAACATAGTATACCAGATTTTGAAATTAATGATGCATAGTTTTTATTTAAATATACAATCATAAGAACTTCTGCTTAACTGGCATGTTACCTTTAATCGGAAGAATTTGTGCTCTGCCAGTTTCCCTGCTGTCCAGATTGGTTCTGTGTTCTGTTATGTTAGAGCGTTTTAAGGGGTGTAATTTTTTTCAGTGCGGACATGATATAATATTAGATGGTCCAATGAGCTGTTATTTATTTTCTAGGTGTAGCTTAAGCAAACATTTTTGAGATTCCTTGCGTACGAAAACAGGAGTCACGCTGAATTAAATATAAGTCCAGTAGTTGATAGCAAAGAGAAATTTAGCATTTATAATTACATACCACTTTTCGGCATATTAACTCGTATTTTTGTATGTCCCGTAAATTTTCCAAAATATAAGGAGATATAGTTTAGATTCCGCCTTTCCTGCCGCGGTGAGTGTTGTTTCGCAGACTGATGCAAGTTCTGCAGCAACATTAAATAAACTGTTCAAGTATACAGAGTTTGACAGTTCTACACATTATGTGGGTTGTAATAGCATTAAATGGGCCTGGATCAAATAAAGAGGGTGGGAAAGTAAATGAAAAGATGGATATAACTTCAGATTAAATGGGCTGTTCGGTGAGAATAAATGGCATCTTCTTGTAAGAGCAAGTTTTAGTGGATCTGGGATGCTAATGTGGACACGAACTTGCTTGCTCCCTTCCGACCATCGATAAAGTATTTTCTGAGTGATTGTTAAAGTGAGCCTGATCCATGCACGAAGAATTTTTTGTACGTGAATGATTTACTTTATCCAGTTTAGTAGTGTAAATCACATACTTATTTATACGAGTTTGGTACTCTGGTTGGGTAGTTGTATCCTCAGACGCCGCTAAGACTGTTGGGAATTCCATCATATAGTTGGTGTGTGACTTCCATCTTGTACGACTTAAAAATAACCGGGAATATAGGTATTGATTTATCGACTCTCCTGCAGCGGGACGATCTATGACGCCATGACTATTTATTTGCTCGCGGATGAGTTTCGTACGCCTAACCATAATGATCTTGGAAGATAAGTTTGTAGAAAACATTATTTCTTATGCTAGAAGGTAAGGGCTTCGATTACCTCCCCTTGCGATAACAATTTCTTCTGAAAGCCCTTGAATTTATGCTTTGTCCTAAGTGTCTGGTAGTCTTTAAGATCTCAGCATTCAAGATAACTGCGCCCGTCGCGTATCTCTTAGTATAACGGTGTTGCCCGAGTAGCGGTTTAATGCCGTAGGTACTTAACTGATGTTAATTATGATTGTCAAATTGTAAGGCTGACGCGCACATCAAGTACGCCATCGCCACTAAGCGTAGTGCTCTAAACTGACGTACAGTGTTCTCGTCGCACTGCGTGTATCTATGGGATTGGTGACCTTTTATTTTACTGATTGAAAGTCTGTAGGAAGGTTCAATGCAGGGCCCTTGAGTAACTTCGTTTGTATCTTACGCGTATATTTTGAGATAGAGCGTTTCGAAAAAGCAATTTTTAGCCTTTTTGGAGTTCTCAAAAATTGTGTCTCTATTGTGCGTGATGTCTTGAAAGCACTCAACAGCCTTCGCCTGAAGTATGTGTACTTTTCGTAGATCAGCACGTGGACGCACGTTTAATAGTTTCGCAGATAAACGTTAATTACTAACACTCTGTAACATAGTTCAAGCGCCAGGTAGGTGGGAGCCTTAACGGGTTTCCATTTCGTCAACCGTATTTTCTCGAGGATTCACTGACGGAAGTTTTTATTAAAGTAAGACCATCCACTTGGTAAACTGAAATTAATTTTATGTAAGCGTGGACATCTGTCACGCGTTTGTATACAAGAATAATTCGTGAACCTCAAGCTTTCGTTTAAAGATAAACTTAAATTCAACTTCCGTATACAAAAGCTAAGAACATGTTCAGTTACCAGATTTGAAGAAGTGATGATCATTTGTTGACAAGCATATAGTGTAGGATTCATATTTGTGTGTATCTAAAGTTTATCACATTTTATGCAGTGTTTTTTATCTTAATGCACAGTGTAATGTAGGAATGATTTAGGAGTTACGGGACGCCGAAACGTTTCCTACTTATAATAAGGCCGGGTCATTGAAATCTGTCTCTGTAATGATTTGAAACCAGAAAATCATTGCGGTATAGTATCAATATAATTGTGCCCTGAAGATTTGGATTTCGATGTGTAGGCGGAGCTTGGGAGACAGCAGATTAACTGGTTGGTGTGCCTGGACCCGTGGGTGTGCCGCCGAACTGTGTGGAGTGTTGCTTGTCGAGTACTAGTGGGGCTACGAGCACGGGACGAATGTTGCCAGGAAGGCTGTGTGCGGCCTTCGTAGGGCCGACAAAAATAGTTTTGTTTTAATGTGTCTTGTCAACGAGTGAATGGTACCCGCCGAGGATAGTGCTCTCGACTGTTATCATGTTGATGCGAATGACAGAATCGCGCTGTTGCCCAGAAATAGAACGCGAGAATCACACCATCAAAGTAAATAAATAAAATAAATAAATAAAATCCGTCAACTGCAGATTGTCTTCTGTGCTGCATTGAACTAAATTGTTCACTTGTAGGCATCTCTCCTCACGGGGAATGTAGCGAGTTGCTCACCGGAATGTAGTTGAAGTGAAATTATTAATCAGGGCGGCGGAATGTGGTTTGACTGCCACATAATTACAGTTAGGCCTAGTTGAAAACTTTTATGTAGTGAAAAATTGCAGAGATGACTTTGTTGTGGAATGCGTGTTTGTGTTATGAAAATTTTTTTTCCCCAGAAGTAGTTTAAAGTAACGAAACAGTTCAAGTTAAAAGTTATTTTCCCGAAAATGTGGGCATTTACATAAAACAGTTTCCAAACTTCCTCGGTATAATGCAGTGTACGAAAAATAGTTAAATATTTGAGTCTATTTTTTTTTCGAAACTTGTTTTGTAATTATTTGCTGTTAATTACTTTGTCCTATATAACCGTACAGGCATTTAGTAAAGGAGACATATACTTTTTTTTGTTAAATGTGCGTCCTAAAGCATCCAAAAAAAATCTAACTTTTAATATATATTTAAAATAAATAAACCATTAAACATTTTTCATTTAACTTCTTAAACTGTAATGGGAGTTTTAAACCTACACATAGTATGACACATTTACTATACATCAGGCTGCAAGTATAGAAGTCAGTGTTCTGACAGTCCTTGAAAGCCCTTGAATTTTAAGTATTCTGTTTCAAGGCTTGAAGTCTTAAATTATGTTGGGCCTTGAAAAGTCCTTGAATGTTCAAAGAACCAACATATCATTTAATGTGTTGCTAAGAGTGCAACTCGTGTATGTTGTAGAAACTGGCCTGAATTCTGGCATTACTATTTTGTAGAATTTAAAACATGCAAAGTTGTCAAAGGGTGCAGTGTTACTAAACTCCTGTGAGTGAAAAGGTAATTTTGTGGCATCTATGGTACGTAAAGTGTTTGGGGAGCCAATGCTTTGAATAACTACATCATTGCGAAATGTTTTGAAGCCAGAATGGCATGTGAACTGCTAGATTAGACTGAACCAACTGTAAATCATCAACTAATGCTGAAAATTTAATTGCATTAACTAGGAATTAGTGGTGGTAAAATACTTGTGGGTTTTCAAATCATCTTAAAGATTATATTAATCCATCTAAAATTTTATTTTTAATATTTTGTAATGAAAATTTATTATGTATGGCTTTCAAATTCACGATAAAGTGGAAACAGTTGTCCTTATGCTAGATATATTATTTAGACCTTGCAATTCTACATTTCTGTACTTGCAAAGTCCTTGAATTTAAATCCAAAGTGACTGTAAAAACTCTGGAAGTGCTACTATAGACAGTTGGGAACTTCACTACGTATTTGGATCTTTCCTTAACAAATTTCGGAATGCTACCATGTATGTATGGAAAAACACTACCATTCAAGATTTCTCAGTACGGAAGTACAATTACGGAAATTTAAAAAAAAATTCTTAAAGGTATATTTTAGCTAAATGTTTTATAATTATGCGGGAAGTATTCGTTATTCTAGGATAATCAACTTAAACCGTTATTTTGTGACATTTTTGGTAGTTTCCGTAGCTGCTACATTTTATTTTCACACAATTTGCCTACTATTTTAGTAATATGGTGGTATATCTGCCTTACTCGCGGCAATCTGGGTCTTTTTAGAAAGGTTTTTCCCACGTAACTGCCCGCCCGAATTTTTGGTGAATGGTCATGCAATTATGTACTTTGGACCTTCCCAATTTTCCATCTTGAAGGTTCATACACGTAGGATCATATTTACGACTTAATAGACATAGCATATGTATGACTGGTGTAATATTACTTACTACCAAAAATTTTAAAGAAAATACACACGTCTTACTGCAGAATTAAACCCAGTATTTACAAAAAGTTGGGAAATAGTTCATACAGGATACAAAGAGCGCTTTTTATCTTAAAATTAAGTGAAGCTGTGGTCGTTGATTTTTACAAATAAAATAATTATTATTAAATTCAGTGGTGTATGGCTTGTATTCGCATGTTTGATGGCTGTGTTAATTTCACCCATGGCTATAGACATGATGAGGGTTTTGTTATTGTAGCTACCTGTGGTTGTAATCTAATTTTGGTAAATGGTGTTGTGTTTGTATTATTATGTGAATCGTTTAGAAAGCATGCGGTATTTTATGTAGAAAATCATCTTTTTTTTTTTTGTGAAAGAACTTTTACTGAGGCTAATTGTAAAATGCATAATTCCTGTACATGGCAGTTGCATTATGTTGCATATGAACTTATTTAGTCAGATTATAGTGAGAAATAAATAAGTTCTCTCGTGGTTTTTTTTTCACCATGAAGTAATACATGATGTATATGATATATATATATATATAATTTATAAGAGATTTAGTGGTTTTAATAAAAAAAACTTAGTTTTATTAACTACAAGTTTTTTGACATAATGCACACTTAAGCTTGCTTAAAATTTGCTTTAATATTGAAAAAAAATTTATTCACTTACTATGCCCAAGGCAACGTTGGTTTTGTTTTCGGGTCAAAACAAAACTTGTTCTTTTCTCAGTGTTTTTTTTTTTTTTTTTCACGAAACATTGGTATATATAAAAATAGGATGGGAACGACGTACTTATGGTACAATGCGGTCTTTGGCTTGTGCGCTTCAGGTACACTCGGTGTTTCAGCAGATGGCTCTTCGCTAGCCTTTGGTGAAAAATTCAGAAATTACATTTGTATTAAATTGTTTTTGGGGTGCATAGCATATGCTAAAGTTATGGACAATGAATATAAATGTCAGAATGAGCTACATTCAGAAACTATTAGTGACTCAGCTTTGCTACTCGTCTCGCAAGTTTCTACTTCTTTCATTAAAAAACTTAACTCGTAAATTATGTTTATCACGCTCGCGAAGCAAACCGTACATACCACAAACATTCCAAAATACTGCACATTTTACGACACGTATAACAAACCAAGCTGCAATCATACCGTAAATATTCCACATAGATCAGATGGCACAAAATGCCACAAATACAACAAACCTTACCCAGACTTAAAAATTATTAGATTTTATACTTGCCATTTCCCATGTGCACATGCAAACAGATATTTACTTAGAACATGCTCAGCAGCCGAGTACTTGCAGCAACTTTTAAGCTACTGAAAAAAAAGCAGTCCTTTAGGGTAATTGGGAAGAACGTATCTGGTGTCTTCTTAAGACCACATGCAACTACAAGTTTATTGGATGTATCTATAAGAGTATCAAAAAATTCGCCGTTACTGTCTTCGTCATAATCTTAACCCCCTGCATTTTCCAGCACATCAAGTTTTCTTTTCTTTATGGGAGCAGCATATATGTTGACATCTTTCTTCAGAGCTACTGGATATTTCATTATTATTTTAAAGTCTGTCCATGTCATGCAACATTTTAGAGCGCACATACGTCACACAAACAAACTGCATTACATGTTACTTGCACCACTTAGTATTCCTTTACTATAACTTTCTGTATTTCCATTGTATTTTGTCTACTTAATATGCAATAAAGCAGCAGGCAGTTATTACGGCCCCACATGTTGTTTACTAGTAGGTGAAGTAAATAAGTTGGCAAGTCTCTGTATGTCTTAAGTGAATCACTTAATGCAGGATATTTCTCGCAATAATGAAGTTAGGGATTCTTCATGTATTCACTATTTCATGTTTCTTGGCAGTTTAACCCAAGGTGAAGAATTTATCGTAGTATTGGCGGTTTTGGGTTACATTGCGATGAAGTATGTCATGACCCTGGTGCAGCTGGTAGTAAGCTTCTATATAAGCACGTTTCATCATACAGGAACAGATCTCTTTTTCAAATTAATGTTGACTTATCAATGTCTGAACAGCTATGTTATATGTGTCTGTTACACAATCCAGAAGCATTTTAAGTGGTCCAGAACTACTATATTCGCTCGATATAAAAATTTCCATTAATGCATTGTGTGAATGGCCAATATATGCATAATTATGGTGAGTGTTGTGGATCTTTGGTTGTTGGAACACTTATGGTATTCGCACATTCACTGCTGTCGAATGGGAACAATTGTGGATACATTGAAAGATATGATGGGGCATAAGTTGAGGTAGGAATTGTTTGCTTATTTTCATAATGTTCATGTACTCTGCTGAACGCATGGAAAAGAAACGGTCATTCGATGAAGTGCACAGCCTGCTGTTCTAGCGGTTTCTCCATCAAGATTATCTTCCGACTGCACTTAAACCAGGCTCTTGCATAGTCCCAGAGGGAAAAGTCCACCAGCATGAAGTCTTGGAATCGTGGATCCACAATACTTGGCCACCACATCTAAATATAATATACTTGCATCGTCAATTGATCTGTGTTAAGGAGTATCTTAGAAACGTATTTCAGTGATCACACACACACATCTTTCAAATCGTGCTTGAAATACAAAAACAAAATCTTTTAAGTATGATACTCTAAACAAAAAATATAAAAGGAATTTGGAAATGAAAATAAAATATTTACTCATGTTTACACACATACATAATATGTATCTCCTCTCCCATAAGCATTTTACGCGCCCCTATTTGTGTTCCTCTCGAATAGACATAGCAATGTTTAAAATGTATAACATTTTCGTACACTGCTTTGAATATATATATAATTTGAACCCTTCTATCCACTCGTGTTTCGATAACCCCGTTGACTCAAGTGTCTCCTCGCCAACACGTTTGGCAGTTTGGGGCTCTACGCAGTCAGAATTTGAGCAATTTAATAATTAATACGCAGATAAGTACGAGCATGTCACACACACACACAAATCTATACTTCGACATTGAACACGATTAGCAACTCCATGCCTGGTTATGCTTATTTATAGAAATACATTTTAACACGAAAATCGCACCTGGATTTTCATGCAATATTACGAAAACTTAGGAAAATGGAGCTGTATCAAGGTGACATTTACATTTTCAACAATTTGGTCAAATTAGAGCATGTGACCAATTTCAGGATTTTTCGAATGTCCGTATGGTTTATTATTCATTGTCATCTGTGCTCCACTCCAATGAATAATTTTAAGGGCATAGCTGTACCAATTAGTTTCCTGAAATTGTTATCGCAGGTATATGTGGCCAAACCAAGCCTGAATACAGGTGTAGTTATTACCATATGTAAAGTTGATATAGGCATGATATGGCCCTGATACCCACAATTTGGAAGGCATAGTTAACCATCACTTAGCTACTGTTGCATTTGGGCACTTAAAATTGGAGTGTTTAATGTCACTCCAAGCTCAAACAATTTGATATTTCGTGTTAGACCTAAAGAATTTTATAAGCATAATTGGCAACCATTATCGAACAATTTTAAATAGAGTTACCAATTTCATATTTGTAGACAACACATTCAAACCAATATTCGTAATTAAGACCAAAACTATTTCAATGCATATTTGACCACCATATGCAAAACATTGGAAACAGCCACGAAGATCAGTGTGTAAACAACCCTTCTGGTTTCGAATATTCCAATATTTTGGATAAAGCCCTAAGTTGTTTTATAATCATAGCTGATAATCATTTTCATACCATTGGACACATCTGGCAAATTCAGAGCCCATACAGTTTGCATCCCCTGAACAAGCTGTTACGGTACATTATTCCCTAAACTATTTAGAAGCATATGTGACAGCTGTTTTCGTATTACTGGAAGTTAGAGGCCTTAGGAATTGTTTTTTAACCCTAGCACTGCCTATCAGCTGAAAGCAGAAAAAAGTATGTTTGATATTATCGGTAATGATATTAGGTAGCTGTAGTTTCAATCAGTATTTTTGTGCCACGATTATATTTGGTAATTATTGCATTTCAGATTATGACTGGCTACAGGAAGGGTCTTCATTTGGGAATGCAGCTTATGTTATGTCATCACCAGGATGTATGGTGCAACCTGGTCACCAGACCTCTGGGTGAAGCAACCCCTTCCTTCTTGCCTCTTCAGAGTTTAATACTGCCTTAGAGGATGACTTTTCGTTAATGTGCGATCACAGTGCACTACAGAGGTTATGTGTAGAGGGTCTGGTTAGTCGGTGCCTGCTTGGAAATGTGTTATAGTATGGCTGCACAATTTTGAAATATTCGTCTGCTGGCAAAAAGTTCTTGCTCTGTTCAGTTATAATTAATACTGCAGTGCCTAGTTTATATCTCATTTTTCTTTTAATAATTTTAGAAGAAAAAACATATTTTGTTTACCATCGTGATACATTTATACTTTTAATATATTTGTCAAGTTAACACTTCTGCCATCATGAACTAGTTATATTGTTAATATTTGTTATTTGAAGTTCATGACTATGTACACAAATCTTCCATCAGGAACCAATGTATTTTTTGTGTCATTATACATACGACTTTTAATTTTTCAGTTTAAAAGTTCTTAAAATTAATTTATATTACATTATTATTTCCCAAACTACATTAGCATTTCCGCACAATTGTGCTCAACTAGAATACAATGTGATTTGTGATGTAGGGTGAACGGAAATGAGACACAATTATTTTACAAACTTTACTTTTTTCACCAATAATGTACATTGATCATAACATTATTTTCCCAGCACACATACCTATAAACACAAATTCTTTATATGCATATTATATACAATGTAGTATAACTCAATTGTTTTTAACATGATCAGTAAAGAAATACTATTATTTGTTCAGCAGCATTTTTGTACTGAATGCAACATAAACAACATGTTATTTTAACCAGAAGTGCATTCAACAAATAACATTTATATAAACATGTCATACATCACAAAATCATTTTAAAACCATTACATTTATTCCTTGTTAAAAACACAGCATTCATCCAGTTGACACACCTAATTAGATTTAACTCTCAATAGCAACAAAACACCATTAAAGGATACCTTCTGCTAGGCGATTAATAACACACAGCACAGCACTGTCTTCATAACGCATTAAACAATTTATACATTAACCACTTTAATAAAGATTCTTTTACTACGCTATAGGTACACAAGTAATGACTAATGGTGTCTTGTTTGGTAACTCTAGAAAACCCACACTCATGTACTGTAGTCGGGACAGATTGTTCTATTGTAGCTTAGAATTATTCTGTATTCCAGGTACAGACATGTCGTTGGTGTTCGTGTATTTGCGATGTGGAGAAGCAGATGCACTTTGGGGCGCAGGGCTTTGTTGAGCATACATAACTGTGGTTTAAATCCTTCGACAGCAGCTCATTCGCAGCTGTTGTGCAGCGTGCAATCTTGGTCGTGCATCGTTTATATGTCGTAGGCGTTTACAAAGGCAATCGCCATTTAAACGTACTCACGGTGGCTAGCGTCAGGGAAAACAGGGAAAACCTGGAATAATCGGGGAATTTTTTATTCCTGGAAAAATATGTGAGGCCAGGGTATTGAAATACAATAGTTAAAATGTATTCAGTAAGACTATAAATACAGAATTTTAGCATAAGTTCTACATACCATGTCATTAACTGTAGTGTGTATTATTTTAGTTTATTATACCTTCAAAGAAAGATTTAAAAGCTGGAGAGCAATTTTGTTTTGTTGTGTGTAATCATCGCTATTATTATACTTATTTTATTGTCTGAATTATTTTTGTTTTGAGAGAGTAATAATTCATATACTGGAAAATATGGCTTTTATATGACATCTTAAGATTTCGTAAATATAGTATTAGCTGAAATAATAATTCGAACACTTGTAGTGTTCGCCAGTGAATTGTAGCACTGTATAATGTATAGTTTCTTGTTTTTGTATTGTGACTTAGTTCGTAGCTCTGAGATAGTTAAGGTGGACTCGCCACCATCCGTCGCATCCGTGGGTCACCCGTCCGTCAGTCAGTCATCCGTGTGTTTTCGTCCGTCGGTTGAAAGCGATTCTCAACACCCGTCGTCCGTCAATCTTTCCGTGCGGCAAAATTTCAGTGTGGCAACATCGTGATCTTTCTTTGGTAGGAGATATAATTTGGTTCGAAATAAATTTTCAATAGAAAAACATTTTGGATATTAATTTTTTACGTGATAAGAATGTATACTGAATTATTCTTTACATTTGTAATTTCTGAATTTACCACCAAACGTAAATAAACACACATCCACCGCCTTGCACTTTATTTGAAAGTGCGTTTTCGCGTCTACGGAATATCGTCAGAAGGTGGTGGCCCATCCATCCGTCCGTCGAAAGTTAAAGTTTGAGAAATATTTGACGTATTGACGAATAGAAAAAGAAGTTGCCCTGCGATTGGTGGAAAACTGAAGGTCGCTGTGTCAATGTCTGATTTGAATTACATCTGTACTAAAATTGTGTAAACGGTTTCGTCGCCTTGGTTACAGGATATTTATGTAAATATAAGTTGAATCTTCTGATTAAATCTGAGTTATACTGTTCTTTGTTGAGTCACTCCTTTGTGAAGTCAGCTTTGCATGACGTCAGTTGTATTGATTCAGTTATGTGCCGAGTCAGTTCTGCGCTGTACACTCAAATGAGTCTTCATTGCCTACACAGCACACTGGATCCATGTTTCTTCTTTTGTATTCTCGGGAAAATGTCCACATAAAACATACGTTGCGCATCGTCTTCTTGATTCTTGTCGGGGTTGTCACAATCAGAAACTGCTGAGGCATCGGAATGAAAGGAATCGTCTCCGATCCAGCTGTTTGAATGTGGTTTAATGATTTTCTTCGTCGTTTATCGTCTTTCTTCGTTTTTCTGTGTACTTTTTTTAGGAGGCGTCTTATTTCCAACTTTCTCAAGAGACTACTCCAAGTCTTGTTTTTAATGAGGTGTCAGTGATGACTGCTGTTTCTGGCCTTCTCCATCTATTTGATCCCTTCTTTTTTTCAGTGGGGGCGAGATGTAATGTGGAAGGACAAGACAAGCATTATTTGGTGGTTCTGAAAACTTTTTCAAAGGAGCTAGTGGATAGTGTTAGAGGTCTTAAGGTGCAACTGCTTGTAGGACTGACCAAAGGTAATAGAACCTTATGTCCATCGAGGACACAAATGAAGGCGCATCGCCTTCATTTAAGTCCTCAATGGACTAAAAAGTATTAAAAAAAAAATGGCCTTTGAAAAACAATTCTTTTCAATGGGGCAGGCATTCGTTTGGAATCCACTCGCAGCGATTTCGCTTCTTGAAACCTTAAGTACGCCCTGTCCTGCCAAAAGGTTCCTCATATATTGATTCGATGGTCTCCTATTTTATTTCATCGAAAGATGAATTTCTGCTCAAATTCTTTATCTAACGGCTGGAGTTTGTGGGTAGTGTGTGAAGGCAGGCAAAATGTGGGTACATGGGTTTTTCCTCCAATGTTTATCACGTCACTATTTCTCTGGTGCTAAGAATGTCCGTCCAAAAGTAGAAAGACAAGTGACTCTTCTAATGGTTTCGTTATACTGACTAAATACTTTAACCAATCTGTGAATACGGAAGTTTCTTTCCAGCCGGAAGGCTAGCAGCCCCATTGAACCCTGGTAGAGCTTCATTAATAAGCACTTGATTCATACTTTTCTTTGGAATATGAAGAAGTTAGGCACGAATTTGCATCCAGCACCCGTGCACAAGATTACTGTGACTTAGCTCCCTGTTCTGCAGAGGTCAAAGTACCTTTTTGACTCTTTCCTTTAAGGTCTACAGATTCGGGTATTTTGATTTATACAATGGAAAGCCGCATTCCGTCGACATTGAATACTCGGTTATGAGGGAACTTGAAGTGTTAGTAGATATAAAATGGGGGATCTGGGACACAGGTTGCAGGCTTCGGATGGTTGGATGGACATGTTATCTGGCAGAGGACCAGAGGTGACCTTGACCATAACCTTTACCTCAAATGTCCTACTTCCCTTGAAAACACTCAAAATTGGTACAATTTCCCGAATTGCCATCCAAATCTGCAAACTTGGCCTTTGACCACGATCATGACTTTTGTGGGGATCTAGTGCATAGGCTGCAGGCTTCGGAGGCGTCCACCATATTGGATTGCATCACAGCCACCATATTGTTTCTAGACATGCGTGGGTGCCAGCACAGGTTTAAATGATGTAAACAAAATATATATATGGAAATTATTTTCCCAGATGTTTCAGGCATAGGTATGTCCATATGAGAGGTATGCGTTCGTAATGTTAACTCCTTCAGCAGGCATGTTGGCAAGACATTGAAAATAAATTTTCATAGTTTTTTATCATTACAACATGTGCTCTGAATTTTTTTTTGTCTATTACTAACATAAATTAAAAACACTATAGGTATGTGTATTCGAGAGATAATGAAATGTATAATAAGTGTGAGACAACTAGTGTCGGGAGGGATGGTTCTCATAAAATGGATCATATCAGCAATGATATGTTTCATATGCGTAACCATGCTAAGTACTCTTTTATTTTAGTTACTGCAATCGTTTTATTTTCAATACATAAAAAAATAACCAAAGCGGACAAAGGAACACACAGAAAGAAGACAGCCGAAGAAGAAGAGTAAAGTAGATAGAGGAAAAAAGAGAAGTTCTGGATAGCGCATAAATTAAGAAGAAAAGCAAGTATGATACTACCACCAGTAACTGCAGTGCATATGTGACTGACATGAATACCATTTCACATTTACAACTCAGGATAAGTGTTGAAACCCCCNNCAGGAAATAGCTATAGACCCCAGGTCGGAGGCTCAACATAATGACAAATCCTTGTACATGAGAAAAATTGTGGATGTGACATAGTAGTCACATCAGGTAAAACTAAAACAGTGCTCCAGAAGGATATATTTTCGACACACCTGACAAGACGATGTCTTGCACGGGCTACAGTGTGCTGCTGGAAAAACTAACTTAAAAGAAATAACATTCTAGTATTAAAATTAAGATATTTAGATCAATTCTGAGAAAAATATAGATATGGGAATGAAATGGCCTCTGCTTCAACATGAGACTGGGGAGAGTTATTTGCATTTCATAATGTTTGTCTCAATAAAAAAAACTTGTCCTTGGTAGATCGCAGTTTGTGGCACCTACCGAACATGGATTACATGTCTGTCTTTTTAGGGTATTGGATAATGAATGAAACACACAGTTCGATATATTTTTGTGCCAGAGGCGATCGCACACACTGCACACATGCCCGAAGGAATTGTTTAGAAATAGCTTGGCGAACTGTTTGTCTGCGCCAGAGTAGTTCGACGA